>CAIGQZ010033112.1:9031205-9044054 GCA_903798205.1 Danio tinwini
GTGAGTTACAACAGTGTTGTAGGTGTTATTCTTCCCTTTGTCTGGTGAATCTGATCTACTGATACATTGGAAGCTCACTAGCTTAATGCTTAAATTGTTGCCATGAAATAGCCTATTGATAATGTAAGACAATGTCAATGAATATTGTTTTTTTATATTCTGAGATGCCTCAACAATGTGAATCTGTAAATAAGTAGATAGATAGGGAAGTAGGTAGGCAGATAGAGATAGATAGATAGTACAGTTCATTTACCTTGTTTGAAGTCATTTAATGGCTTTTTGTGGATAACAGATTGAAGACCTGCTTTTTGAACATCTTGCCTTCCACCTGTTCAAATTAAAATATGCAAAAGAATGAATTGTTTGCATGCAGCCAGAAGAACAGCACAAGGAGAACATACTGTGCACAAATGGTTTTGATCTGTGTGTCTTAACCCACGTTAGGTTAAAATAAGGTAAATTGTGATTTAAGAGAATATGTGAAAGTCTGAGAATTTTCTGTGAATGTTGACTTTGCACTGCTTCTTATGTGAAGCATTTAATTAAATGCTTTGGCTATAGCTAAGCAAATATCATTCAGAGTTGTAAAAAAATGCGCAAACTTTCACTGAATCAGAATTATGTGAGTACATAAAGGATACATAAGTGCTGCAAAATTTATCAGATAAAAGTTCTTAGTAGACAGGATGTGACACCACTAAAATGGATCTGTATGTGCATAGTTGCATTCTTCTTGCCATATGTTGCCTGCAGAAACGTATTTTCCAGCTTTTGAATTCAGTATTGGTGAATAGGGCACATGCTCTAGCGTATTGCACAGTGTCAATCCATGTTCTGTTTTTAGATACAGCTTAGGATAGTACACATTCACAATCAATCAGTGCTCCTTTTAATAAATTTTTTTTTTCTCCAGTTTTGTGAAAGACAAAACTAATACCTCCTATTTTAATAGCATGGTGTTTTTATTAAATACTTACATTTAGCAGACACTTTTATCCAAATCAACTTAATTTGCACAAACACACCATGAACACACCTGGAGCAGTGGGCTGCCGGGGAGCAGTAGGGGTTTGGTGTCTTGCTCAAGGTACCTCATCTGTGCTATTGAGGGTGTTAAGCACATAATATTTATTTATTTTAATAGCTGCTGACTGCATCTGATTTGCTTTGTTTAGCTGATTTTGTTGCTTAGAAATTCTAAGTATTTATTTATTTTTATATATTTTTCTTTTGTTTTGTCAGTATACAAGCTTTGCGAGGGGCTAAAGGAGAAGACATTGAGGTATTTGCACCCACAGGAATCAGTGTTACATCGGATCATGGGAGAATGCTAGGTAATCTTTATAATATCTAAATCATCTCTCACATCACTTTACTGCTTTATTAGATGTTTTTGTGTAAATATATTTACTCGCTTTTGAAACTTTCTATTAAACACTATTTGCGTTTTCTACTTCATTTGATATTGTACTTTGTGTCACTTTGCTTTAGGAGAGTTAAACCGTGAAGGAGACAAGCTTTTGGTGGCAAAAGGTGGTCGTGGTGGCTCTCCACAATCAGGGTTCTTGCCTAATAAAGGCCAAACCAGAAATATCCGGCTGGACCTCAAACTTATTGCAGATCTCGGACTTGTAGGGTAAGAGAATCTATTCTTGGAATGTGCATTGGGATAGGAAGAATTGGCCTCAAATGTAGGGTAATTTTACAAGTAAAAACAAATTACAAGCCAAAAAATACTGTAAACATTAGGTAAAATAATGCATTTAATTGTTTTCTCTCTTTGTTAATGCATATTTCATATGTCAAACCTTTTATAGATTTACAATTGCATTGTATTGACAGGTTTCCTAATGCAGGCAAATCTTCTTTGCTGACCGCTTTGTCTCATGCTAAACCAAAGATCGCCAACTATCCCTGTGAGTACCAGAAGTCAACAATACATTATTTATACTAATGTGGTGAAACTTCTTTTAATTAAGATAGTTAATACGTCTGAAAAAGTTAGTAACAAATGAATTAATTGTGTGTGTATATAATCTTCTAATCTAACTATTACATTTATACATGATTTATTCTTTTGACAGTTGTTGTTTTTTTTCTTTCTTATATTCCTTTAGTCACGACGTTAAAACCTGAAATTGGAAAGGTCATGTATGATGACCACAAGCAGGTAGGATGACAGGCTCTTCAAAATGCCCTGAACTAGCATTATTAATCACAGGGGGATGCTGTCATGTCATGACTTACTGTAGTTATGACAACGGCACGCCTGTTCATACGACCACTTTATGTGAAGGAATCTTCGGGCAAGATTTACTAAACAGTGAAAATCTGCATGAGGATGCAATCCCATGGCAGCACTGATGAGACTGGAAAGTTCTATCGATGATATGCTCACATATTGAAGAATTAATGCACACAGAGACTTATTATCATGAGCGGTGCAAATTAAATTGACCACACATAAACAAACCCAATGATGATGATAATAATGTGCGGGTAATCAAATTAAATACTGTGCCTTTTTGCTGTTAGATGATGCACATTCAGCCAACAAAAGCATAGTTTGATGACACCTTGACTGAGTGTGGAATCATGGGAGTTGTCTTCTACATTACATCCTACAGTACTCCTGCAGAAACCATGTTCACAGATTCAAGTATACATAACTTATTATCATGATAGTAGGGATGTACCGATTCCGATACTTGGATCGGATATCGGTTCGATATCGCATATTTTTGCTGGATCGGGTATCGGCCAGCTGGTGCCGATCCAAATCCGATCTTGCGCGTGCGCTATATTCTGTGTAATTTATAAGCCAACAAAAGCCACGAAGGTAGCCTATTGTAAGACACTAGAAAGTTGTCATGTAGGCCTACTATATCCCAAATGTTCTGAAGCCATTTTATAGTTAAATGTGAAGTACAGATGAATATTCACGTGCTTAAATTTATGTTTAGCTCAGCGCTTTCCGCCACTGCACCTGTCAATCAGTCTCCATTCATTCACTATTCAAACTGTGTGTCGCGTTCATGACAACATGAAAAACACTCCAAGACTATGTTCCTGTTAGTTTTAATAATCAGTGGAGAAATGCATTTAGTTTTGCATTAAATGGGTTCATTTTGACCCGTAACATGGAGTTTATTGCTGCTTTTGAATCTTGCAACGCTGTGTCTGTTAGACCAGCAGATCGCATTCAGAAGACAGGGTTAGACCTATTACCTGCTCTTCACACACAAAGTAGGCCTAGCTGAAAGTTTACATTAGAAAAGGCTCAATAATACATTGGACAGATCCTCAACGCACTGATTTCTTCCCTTTGTGCTGATGTTTTAAAGGTGTCCGCAGATACCGGAGGGCTGCGCGCATGCATCAAGCGCTTCGTCAAGCGCACCGTCTACGCAGAAGCGTCATGCGCCGCTCCGTAAAATTATTCTCATAGAGAGTTTCTGTACTCTATTCTTCCGACTGAGTTTATTCTTTCAAGGTGAATACGTTAAGTGCTGCTTGTAAAGCCTGACTCATTGTGGTCAATGTAGTTAATTGAATTAATAAAAGTGAAACTGATGGGCGCATATGAATTGTCATTAACATAAAATTATTTAGCCTAATATAGGCTACTCTGTCATTGTACTGTCATTTTATTTATATTAATAGTTTATTTAACAGACCTGTTTGTGCACTAAAGCATAAGCAGACCTTGTTTTTAACTTTACCTCAAATATTCTTATATTTATACCAAACCAAATTTGTGTCAAAAAGATAATTTTTCAGACAAAAACAAAATTTTGTAGACATGCTTTCAGTTTCTCCATCTCACCCGCAGCGAGTTTAGGCGAGGGAATATTTAAGTAAAACTGGCCCCAGATGGTTTAGTTTAGTCTGCTTCAAAGCTGCAGGAAAATATTAGGCTTTGCTAAAAGGCAGGTTATTTTACCAACAACTAGGTTCAATAGTGGTAGCCTGGTACAGATTTCAAAGAAGAATCCTAATATTAAAAAAGGAAACATAAGCTGAACCCCAACAGATCAGATCAATGTCATAATAAATGCTCAAATAATGTAGCCCATAGTTTATAGCAAGCAGGGATGCTCAAAATAACTGATTAACCATTAACTGAAATGGTGCGTTTGTAACCGATTAATGGGCTGATCACCAAACACACTTTTTTGCGTTGAGAAGGGCATTTTTTGAATGGTTTTGCGCTGCTTATGCGCCCTGCGCGCCTCACATTATGCTGTTGCGCCTGTGTGCTCGTGGTTTAAATAAAATCTCAACCCTGAGCGAAACTTTTTTTTTATTCTTCAATCAAATGAAAGCAGAGCAGGGTTTCTGTTTAAATGCCTGCAGTATCACAATGTTATTCTGTATATTACAATTATTACAACATGGACAGCAACACCCGCGCACCATAGACCAGCTGATTCAGTCGTTTCCTGACATAAAAAAGACCACCGCGCTTCTTTTTTGTTGTCAACATAAAAGGCAGTGTGGTGCGGCGCGCCTCGCATTTTTGCTACGGAAAAGCGCATTCGCTGTGATCGGCCCCTGATGTGCAACAAATATTTGTTAACTTGCGGCTTGGTGACACGTGCCTACAGACGTAGTTTGTCAAAGAAGGAAAATGAAAGAAGAATATTTCTAGTTGACACAAACCAGCTCTGATGCTAATTGAAGGAAAATAAGTCATTATGACATAATCGTTAAACTAAAGACTTCTATTATAAATGTTAAAAGTGGCTTTGTGACATATTAACAAAGCATTAATCAAATGCATATTTTCAGTGAAACAATCAATATCGCCTGATATTTTTTTTGACAGACGAAAAAAAACATGATTGGAAAAAAAACAGCAAATGCCGGTTCTTAAAAAGGATTCAGTTAGTGTTTTCGTTTTGTAATTTGTCATTTAAGTAAAAAAATATCTAGGGCAGGCCTGTTATTTTATTATTTTTATTTAGTTTAGCCTATTCTTTTTTTCTATGCAAGAAGCGCTGCAGGTATATGCGTGAAGATGTTCTGTTATGTTTTGTATGCAGCTGTTCGTATGATCAAACAAATCATTATTTTAAAATATTTAATTTGTCACAAAAATAGAAACCTCAATTATGTTTTTTTTATTAAATAATATTTTAATATTTATCTGTTAATGGTTAATATTCGGTTAACGAGCTGCGGTTGTCGGCTGGTAAAATAAACCGAAATGAGCATGCCTAATAGCAAGCATTATGTTTTTAGTTGTGCCATCTGTCATATAAATGTAGGCCATAGGTCTGTTATTTTTACTAAAGAAGATATATTATTTGAGCACCAGAACTATAGAAACTATATTAGGTTAAAAAAAAAACATCAACAAAAAAAGAACGTTGCAGTATCGGGATCGGATCAGGATCGGTCGATACTCAGAATTTTGGTATCGAGATCGGATCGGTTTCAAAAAAATGGTATCGGTGCATCCCTACATGGTAGTGTGAAGCAGAGTAAAGTTGAAAGTCTTTGAAGCTAAATGAGACCACTGAAACAATTGCTGATGAGAGACAATTGCAATGCGGCATGAAAGCAGTAGAGATTTATTCCACTTCCAGTTGTGTTTAAGTGGGGAAGAAACAGTGCTATTTAACATTTGTCATAATGCTGCTCTGTGCAGTCTAATGAAACACAATATATTGGGGTCTTTGTTGTTTCCCTGTTTTCTATAAAACCAAACTAGAAATTGGTTTTGTGCGTGATGTCTCTGACACTAAACTAAAGATGCTTCATTCTCTGGATTCTTCAAAACATTTGGGATATTGGAAGTAAAAAAAATTGCGAAATCAATACGTTTTTTTTCAGTTGTTGTATATTTTAATAAAAGAAAATCTAAATTAAAAGATAATCTTTAACAACAAAGGCACACAATGGTTTAAGACTTTTTTCTTTAGGTTTTAAATAATGCTGCCATCCAGTAAATTGACTAAATCACATTACAATAAATAGTAAATCAAGTTAACGATTTATTTCAATACTTGAATAACCTGTCCAAAGCTATGTATTTTATGTTCTTAGTAGGGTTAAAAAATATATCATTTGAGCATCGATTTCGCAATGTGTGTATCCACAGTAGTCACATCGCAGGATTAGATGATTTATTAAAGATTAAAAGATAAAGATATAATAATGACCATGTTTATTTTGTTTGATTGTTCAGTTTTTGTTTTTGAAAACTGTTAGACTCCCCAGAAGACCATAAAGCACTGTTTATTTCACTTTTATTTTTGTTCTGTCGTATTTATATATGCTTGTAATTAAATACAGTTTATACTGATGTATGCATATAAAAAGACTTGATTGCCCCAGTTATTCTAAATTCATGAAATTTACCTGAATAGAGCTATTTAAAACAAATTATATTCATATCGCAATATATATCATAGCAAAAAATATATTGCAATGTCAGATTTATCCCAATATCAGGCAGCCCTAGTTCTTAGTGATTCCTAATAGTGAATCTTAGTTTAATCTGATGCAAGCTTTTAGTAAATCTAAAATCTTTTAATATAGGAAACAACTTTATTCATTCATTCATTTTCTTTTGGCTTAGTCCCTTTATTCATCAGGGGTTGCCACAGCAGAATGAACCGCCAACTTATGCAGCATATGTTTTACACCAGGATTGTCCAAACTCAGTCCTGGAGGGCAGGTGTTCTGCATATTTTAGCTCTAGCCCCAATTAAACACACCTGAACCAGCTAATCAAACCGTTTCTAGCTATACTAGAAACTTCCAGGGAGGCGTGTTGAAGCAAGTTGGAGCTAAATTATGCAGGACACCGGCCCTCCTGGACTGAGTTTGGACACCCCTGTTTTACACAGTGGATGCCCTTTCAGCTGCAACCCAGTACTGGGAAAGGAAACAACTTGATAAACACAATATATAATTGTCCTCTCATAACGTAGTCTAAAAAAAAATCAACCCACAAAATGACAACATAGAGTTGCGTTTTGATGAACAGATATTTATGGTTTGTGTATTTATTAGACTGAAGTCAGAGTAAGTTACTGGATTTTGTTTTTCAGGTTTCAGTAGCAGATTTACCAGGACTCATTGAAGGTGCTCATGTGAATAAAGGCATGGGACACAAATTTCTCAAGCATGTAGAGAGAACCAAACAGCTCATGTTTGTGGTACTGCATTCATTATGTTCTGTTGAGAACTTGAATACTATGTACTGTCAAAGACATATGGTTAATCATGTTCTGATGTTTCAGGTTGACGTCTGTGGGTTTCAGCTCGCTAGTAAAACGCCATTTAGGTCTGCGTTTGAAACCGTACTGCTTTTATCAAAGGTGAAAAAATTTAACCACTGTTCAAAATTGTAATATTATTTAACAGCAATACTATTAAAGTTACAATAAAGATTTTTACTTTGTTGCTTAACAGCTTCTTTATAAGAAAAAAAACATGTATACAATTGAAGAAATTGCTATTTTTTTTCTTTTTTGAAATTTCCACAAGTTCACAAGGAAATTCTTACCGTATTTCCTATTATATTTGTCTTTTGAAGACTTTTTTTGTGTGGCTGGAATAAAAAAAAAATTAAGTCAGTATTATCAGCTTCCTTAAGAATTAAGTTTCAATTGGCTACAGAACAAACCGTCCAATCACTTGTCTAACCAAACTTGCCTATTAACCCAACAAATCAAGATAACAATTTAAATTGCATTTAAAGTTAATACTATTAATGTGCATAATTGAGCTAATAATTCTGTCTTCAATGATAATTGTGTATGTATATTCACTACCTGACAAAAGTCTTGTCGTCTATCCAAGTTCTAGGAACAGCAAATGATAACTTGATTTCTGGTTGATTATTTGGTATCAGAAGTGGCTTATATGAAAGACAAAGGCCTGTAACTTATGCTTATTTTACCAAAATAAAATATGATCATGCCCTGATTTTTTTAATGATTATTTAGGACAGTAAGGTCTGACTTTGCTGAGACAACAGTCTTGTCACTTAACAGAAATGATATACAGTATAGAATATAAAGTCATGGTGCAGTGGAAAAAGAATAAATGTTGTGTATGACTTGGAGGACTGCATCCACACATCTCTGCAATGACTCAACTTATTGATCAAACTATCTGGAAGGGCAGAGAAAGCATTCTTGCAGGACTACCAGAGTTCATCAAGATTCTTTGGATTCAATTATGTTCATGTCTGGGATGCAGTTCAACAGATTTATCGGAAAAATCTACCTTCTGCCAATTCTCCAAATTATTAACTAAAGTCAAATTATTATTTGTTGTTCATACAACTGGGATCGAGGACAAGACTTTTGTCAGGTAGTGTAGACTTATCAAAGTCAAAGTCAGCTTTATTGTCAATTCAACCACATGTACAGGACATACAGAGAATCGAAATTCCGTTACTTTCAGACCCTAGGTGCCTAACATATAATATTAATACAAAATACAAAAAGAGTTGTGAAAAGAATTTACAATAAATACAATTATAGAATGTAGGAAAACTTAAAAAAAATTTAATAAAAAAAATTACAGACTTAAAAGACTTCTGTTAATATAAAGGCATATATTCATGCGTATATATATATATATACTTTGCTACTGAAATGTTTTTTGTTTTTTTGCATACAAGATTCTGCCTCAAGATACCTTCTCATGACCTTCTTTGTTAAACAGGAGCTGGAGTTGTACAAAGAGGAACTGTTAAGCAAGCCAGCTATCCTGGTCATAAATAAAATGGACCTCCCAGAGGCTAAAAGTCATTTTCAAGAGCTAGAAGCTCACTTGGAGAACCAGGAAGGTAGGTCACAGATTGCATTTAGACATAGCCATTGTTTTGAGTTACTTTAAGTATATACGTCAGAAAAATGCTGTATAACGATAGATACTTTTTGCAATTTAATAATTTTTTTATACAGGTTTGAATAGTACAAATAGCTGCTTTACACAAATGTGTGTTTTGTAGGAGGATGACTGGGTCAGAGATTCATTTGTCAGAGGTCATTTGTTTTCTATGTTACCAGTCTCTGTTACCAGTCTCCTTTTTTTGTACCATGAGTAAATTTAGCTGAAATGTTTCACAAGATCGTTCCATTTGCATTGATTTTTAAGGAGCTTTTGATGGTAGTGCACAAGCCTTTTTTCTTGGTTGATAACTTGTAAGTGGTGCTCTGCTCTCCTAGAATCAATCCATCTTTTTGCTGAAGACGTCATCCCTAAAAGCCTAATGCAATTCACTCACATCGTCCCAGTGTCTGCCATGACTGGTCTTGGACTGCCCTTACTCAAGTCCCTGATTCGCCAGTCGCTTGAAAAGCAGGACACCATAAACACTGAGGCTCAGCGCAGTCAGAAGATCCTAGAGCTGAGAAGGGAGATTCCTCCTTCATCTATACCCAGCTGGGGTTTGCCACAACCCACCTGAACTCACACATGTCGGTTTGTGTATGAAAGGCTGGTGAACATTTGTGGACATAGGAAATCTGCAGCGTGTGATTAAAATGCATTTAGTGAATCACAAATGCTAAACAAATCAGTCTATGTTGAATAGTATTGAGTATTGAATTAGTATTTGTGCCTAATGTGTGTTTAACTGTTTCCCTCTGACATCCAAATGTCCATTTTTGTGCCTGGGTGAATTTCAGGTAATTTTCTTAAAGATGGTTTAGGCTTCTCTCAGTCTTATCAGGATGGTTTGACTTGCTGGAGTTAAAGTGGATTTAAAAACTGGTTAGCTGGTCTGCCAGCAGTATAATTTGATGATCTGAATTAACTCACTGGCTTAGAGACCAGGTAAAAAAAAAGAAAAATAATTGTAGAAAACTTAAAGTCTCCCTAGTAAATGTATTTTTGGTAATGCATTCTATTAAAGTGAAAATCTTGCCATTGGACTGTGACTGAGAAACAAAACATGTTTGGCTCCAAAAAAAGCTACATATATAATAAGAAAAAATTAATCCTCAAGACTTTTCTTATATCTGGTAGGTGTTTTTGAACTTTGCTAAAAGTATAGATATTAAAAAAAGCTTTCAGTATGTGAAGTTATGAAAAGGGGTATTTTTTATTTAAATGCCTGGCTATGGTAAGTTTGGGTAAAATATTTTTTTTTATGTTTTGTAAATAAAATAAAAAATAAAAATAAAAACAATATTACAGAAAAGTTATCATTTTAGTTTTTCGTCATTATTTTTATGCAGTTATCCTCCATGTTTCTAGGTCTTCATCTTTTTACAGTCATTGGTCTTCGTGCATTTAGAGGAAACAGAATTTCACCTCTGCTGCCATCTGCTGATTTTGCATGCTGTTGTCTGTGACGTTGGTATGTTATGCCTCATCATATGATAGTTTAATGAAAGAATAATGTGTCGTAGCAGATGTTGTCAGTGAACGAGTGTGAATGGAAGGAAAAAGCGAGGGGGAGGTGGGGGAAAAGAATCAGACATTCAGATTACATGATGGCAGATTATTAAAATGGCAGTACTTTACACACAAATTGAAACTCTGAAGAACAGTGTTAATGAAATTCAGCCTTTTTAACCAAAGCAGGTGAGTCAACAATCTTGGATGAATCGTGTCTGAATAATCAATTCTATGATTGACTCGATGCGTGCATTAAGATGTTTATAAATATCTGATGTCACCTTTACACTCATTAGACACTCAAAAATACTTTTGCTGCTTGTTCAAACTACGTATTTAAAATGAATGGATACAAGATAATTCTTAGGGTTTCTTTGGAACAGCGCAATTGTTTAATACAGCTAAAATTGTAAAAACGATAAGTTAACTTAATTGATTTGTGTTAGGACAACATGAAGGAATTGTGTGGAACCCATAATTTATTTTTACAGTGTACTGCCTCATTATTATTATGTTTTGAAGTTGTATTGCATTTTCCCCCAAACAGTTCATGCTCTCTGATGACACTACAGAAATAGAGTGCTTGTAAACATAATTATTTAAAATGTGATATGTCCTATGTAACTATTTTTCTTTAGTGTTCTCTGGATTGCAGTGATTTGTTTGGTAGAATATACAAAACTCTTAACTTTTTAAGCAACACTGTTTTACATATACACTATTTTAAGAAGAATAATAAAATGTTCCTTTAAAAATACTGATAAAGCACCTTGTTATGCCACTAGTTTGAAAAGTTAAAACATTAATGGCTCAGTTTTGAGTTCTAATTGTTCAACATTTCTACTTATTAGAAGATTTGTATGTTTTGAAATGTAATTCACATTGTAGACTCGACCACACTCAAACATAAAAGAGTCAGACTTGATTCCAACTCGGCTCTTTTTGAACTCAGACAGACAATTTAATCTTTGTTGTCTAAATGTTTAGTAGAAAGAAACAAAAACTTTTGCTTTTAATGTCTCCTGCCAAAAAATATTTGTTAGACTTTATAGCATTCAGTGGGGCTGGAAAAGATTAAATGCACAAAAATATGCAATCCTTCTATATAATGTGTTTGTAAGTGTGGTCTATTTTTATAAAAAAAGGATCACCACATATGATGGAACTGGGATCTTACTGTGCCTCACCACATGGTGGAGCTGGGATCTTACATTGAACATTTTTGAACACAAACGGAGGATAGATGCTATTTTATAACTGCTATAAAGTTTAATGTTATCAATTTACAAAAAAAATAGAATACAGTAAAAATCACAAAAAAATAACAGAATCTAATCAAAAATACACTGGAAAAAAAAGACTTGCTGCTTATTCAAACTACTTATTTAAAATGAGTTGAGATAACACAATTCTTAATGTTCAATCCACTAAAATTTGTAAAAACCATTAGGTTAACTTAATTTCTTCATGTTGTCAAAACACAAATCGATTATGTCGAACCCAGCATTTTTTACAGTGTAGACCGTTTCTTATGTGGGCAATGCATTGCAACTATATTTAGTCTTTAGAGTATTAGACAACTACACGGTACTCAGTCTAATACCGAAATACTTAATTACTCTGTTAAATAACAATAATACTTTTATGGTGGTCAACGTATAGTTGCCTTAAATGGGTCTATCGAAAAATGGGTCTTAAATTCTAAAAGGTTATAAATAATGCACATATTAAAGATTTTCTTTGGTTACATCCACTGTATCCATATCTACACTAAAATGCTCACACATTTTTTTTTTTTTTATCTACAATGCGCACTATTAATAAAGCATTAACTAAGACTTTTAGCTCAGTAAACTACTAATATGGTGCTTATTACTAGTTAGTAAAGTAATTGTAGTAATAGGAATCAGGTAGGATTAGGGATGCAGATTAAGATCATACTTTATAAGTACTAAACAGATCCTAATAATAAGCTAATAGTGGGAAATAGTTCTTAGTGTTACCATAACAGTTTTTGTTTTTGTTTTTTTGTTTAGAATGAACCTTTCTAGTCTCCTCAACTTCATCAAACTGACTGATATGAAGTTACATTGTTAATAACTAAAATCAAAATTAGTTGAAACCTGATTCACTTATTAAAATAAGTTAAATAACATAAAAACATTTGTTGTCATATCATATAATTTTCTTACTGTGTACTACTGTAATGTTTAAGGTAACAAGCACAAAATTCCAACTGCATAATGTTTATTAACTATTAGGAATCAAACTTTTTTTTTTGAGGAATAGAAGCCTCCACATGGTGAATCAGGACTTAAAAACATGTTGCCATGTTGAAATCTTAAAGGTTTAATGATTGTTGATACACTCCCACTCCTACATCCCAGTAGGACTCTCATAGGTGTAATTATGATGTTTCTACTAAACAAATTGTGTATTCTCTACCCCCAACCCTACACCTAAACTCAACCCTCAGAG
>CAIGQZ010033112.1:9074054-9109175 GCA_903798205.1 Danio tinwini
ACACACACACGGTACACTCCATACATATACACACATGATGCACTTTATACATATACACACGATACACTCAGTGGTGGAAAGAGTACTAAAAATGTGTACTCAATTACAAGTACTGTTACATTGCTGAAATTATACTCAATTACAAGTAAAAGTACTGGTGTTAAAAAGTACTTAAGTAAAAGTACAAATAACTCTTCATTAAAAACTACTTAGCTGGTGGTATTGGTAGAATTATCCATAATTGCTGAATCAGACAAGATCCAGGCAATGAAACAAATTTTACATTACACATTTAACGATACTATAAAGACTTTTGAAACCGTGTAAACTTTATTAACTGAACTGTCAGGTGTGATTTATATACAAATCAAAACTGGAGCACCCAGAGGAAACCCACGCCAACATGGGGAGAACATGCAAACTCCACACAGAAATGCCAACTGACTCAGCCGGGGCTTAAACCAAGAATCTCACTTATAAGTTGTAAGTCTTCTTACCATTGTGTTTTATAAAAACACTTTAACTTTATTACAAGATTTTTTTTTTAATCAAACTTTGATGCATCATTTGCTTTTGTTCTTATCTCAGACAGTTCTACCTATTAAAGTTAAATATCAAATGACAAGAGAAAATGGGTTGCTCTACAATTTTATTTTTGGCAAGAATAAAATTTAAAAAAAAAAAAAAAAAAAAAAAAAAACTTTTTTTTTTTTCACCCACTCCACAATTCACGCATTACTGTCTGGCTAGTTTCTGTCCTATACTTAAGCTGAAAAGGCAATAATTGTCCAACAATCCTGTCCATTATCCCCAATAAAGCCTAGAAATTGGGCATCAGTAGGCCTATGCTGTAAACTGATAGGTTCAAATATTATTTTCCAGTTATCAAAGACAAAATTTGTTACTTAATTTAAGTTTGTAGCTATTACATTGTTCTAGTTTCAAAATTATACGTCATTGTAAAACCTATAAATGGTGGAAAAACATATTCTGTTTTATTAAAACCACATGGGTCTCCACTTTTGCCATGGCATCTTTTGTTTTAACAAACATATCCCTCAGGTTTTTCCAAACTTTAACAAAACCCTTTCCTCCTTTCCATGGCTGTTGCAATTAGCCAATAATTATTGATCATCTGGTTTTCTATGTGTTACACTGGTAGACAGATGGTTATCTTTTCACAAGGTTTATTCAAATGTATTATAAGTATCACACAAGCAGTATGGTAAGCAGATGAAGAGTGTTAGCGATCGCTGTAAATACAGCAGGTGATCACAGGGACATAGTTCATCAAGGGTACGGAAGATCCCAAGGAAACCACAAAAGCCTTTGCCTTGTTGAACACAGTGAGAGGGATAGAAGTGGTCAGCGTCCAAACCTCCTTAGGAGATAAGGCATACAGTTCATGAGGATAAATACAGATCTTCAGTCAATGTCAGAATAGTAAAGACACTTCCCTTTATCAGTGTGACGTACACAAAAACTCAGAAGGAACGTCCATGGAAGAGGAGAAGACGAGGGAGCTTGGAGGAAGACAACCATCAGATTTCAATAGCAATGAGTGAGTGGAGAAGGTGAGTTTATATAGTGTCCTTGGTTATAATGAGACAGGTGCAGATCATTAGAACTCCAGGGAAGGTTCACGTGATTGGTTGGGACTGGTTTGAGATGGTGATCTGATTGGGTGAGCAGGTATGAGCCGGGGATGATAATCATGCACGGACGGATCATTAAGATGTCTGTACAGTTATACCTGTTTCAGACAAAATCTCTACACAGTGATTCATATTCAACTCAAATTAACCGCGGTGCCATGCAAACTGTTCACCCGAAATCTGTTCACACCGCCAGCCGAAATCATGTCGCGCGCACCGAAAGCGAACCTCCAAACACAGCGATGATGTCACATTCGCATCGCGTACTAAGTTCAATAACAGAAAGCTGATTGGCTATTGCATGTTGGTCTCATTTGTAGTTGTAATACCGCAAATTACATTAGGACTAGTGAAATAAAAAACTACAACACCACGAAAACCAAGCAACAGCAGCAACAAAGAATTTAAATGAGCATTAGATGAAAAATAAGACCTGTGCAAAAATATTTAAGACCTAGAACAGCGAATTTAAGACTTTTTAAGGCCTTACATTTCAATTGTTTAATTTTAGACTTTATAAGACCCCGCGGAAACTCTGTGTAAGCCGGATGGCACAGCAGAGGGCAGCTTTCATCCACTTATTTTTATGTGCTTTTTGAATATGCACTTAAAAAAACGGTTGATGGAAACGCCATGATGTGCATACATTTTAAAAATGTGTGTGAATGGACAAACCAGCAGGCTGAGCACATTGTAAAACATCTGAAATGTTGTTTTGGTCATTCTGAAACGCCTTAACCATTTCATTATTAGTGTTATTATATTATTAATGACCTCCAGAATTATTAAAACGTCACCTTAGAATTATAAGGTTCTATCTGACATTTTTGTCAAAATTGAGTTATTGACATATTCTTATTATTCTTATAACTTATTTACATTATGGGATGTTTTTTTATAAGTTGTTTACATTTTAAAACTTTTTATTTGAAAAACAAATGTTACGCACATACTGTTTGCTATAGATTGCAAAAACTTTGAAGCTCAATATCTCAAAATCATTCAGAATGCAGATAGAACCTTATAATTCCAAGGTAATGAAAAGTGTCTGCACTCCGTGTCTTGCACGTTCACTGCATGCCTTCTGAGGTGCAAGTCATTTAATAAATGAAGATAATATATTCTCGCAGCTTATATAATATATACCACAGCAAATTCTGTTTTTACTGTTGATATTTGTCGCCAGTTAATCAGAAAGTGCTGATTTAGTTCTCTTTGATTTGTTGGATGGAAACGCTGCTTTATTTGTACGTCTTTTTATGCGATATTCTAGTTTTGGGCAAAAAATTGTAAAGCATTTTTAGATGATAACAGCAATTCACACTGCATCAGCACAGCTGGCCCCTTTCTTTCCTATGTACATGTAGGTGAATAGCTCTTCCGGATGTGGCCACGGGCATTCATCCTCTGCTATTTCTTAACAATTTATGCGTTCTTCAGATTCTTTATGGCTGTCTTGAATCTCCATACGTCAATCGATAACTTTGTGACTGTATGATGATGGGTCAGCTCACTTTAATCGGCAGTATAGCCTGAATTTGTTTTCGGTTCAAATAATGTACCAGGCTTTTCATTGGTTCGTTAAGATGAGATTTTTTTTTATTGGTACCGAAATGCTGGCCAGTGGTTGAAATATTAATTAAATTACAGTACTCTGTAATAAATTGTGATTTTAAAAGTTACAAAGTAAACTACTCCGCTTAATTTGTACTCAAGTACAAGTAAAATTACAGACATTACATTATACTCATGAAAGTACAAATACCCCAAAAACATACGCAATTACAGTAATGTGAACAGTTGTAATTCATTACCTCCACCATGGATGGATACACTCCATACATATACATGCATGATACACTCCTGGCAGTGTCTGGCATAGAACCCAGGTCTCTGGTGTGAAAGCAGAGTCATGTAACCACTGAGCTACTGTTTGCCCACATGGTAAACCCTGTACATATGCACACTTTATACATATACCCACATGACACACTCTATACCTACGCACACTAGATACACTCTATACATATACACACAACTTATACATATACACACCATACATACACAATCTATACATATGCCCACATAATACACTCTAAACATATATACACTACATATGCACACATGATACACTCCATACATATACACACATGATACATTCCATACAGCTCGACTCTATACATATACACACATGATACACGCATATGGACGATACATGCATATGGGCTCTATACATATGTCCACATAATACACTCTATACATATACACACATGATACACTGTATACATATACACACATGATACATTCTATACATATGCACACAAGATACACTCTATACATATGCACACATGATGCACTCTATACATACTTTACATTTGCCCACATGATACACCCTATACATATGCACACATGATACACTCTATACATATACACTCATGATAGACTCCATACATATGCACATATGATACACTCTATACATAAGCACACATGATACACTCTATAGTGGCGGATCTAGGAATTTTTTTAAGGTGGGGGCCAAGGTAGGGCCACAGTTTACAGACGGGGGCCAAGTTATATAATTGGTGCTTGCACTATATGTTATATATACACTATATATAGGCCTATCATATGTTTTCAGGGGTTATTTTACACCTGCAAACTGCAGAGATTTCAGAAATCATTATTTTACCTGCAGAGTATCTGAGAAACATAGGGGTTAGTTTACACTGCCCATATTAGCAGTCAGAAACAACATATTCATCTATATCATACACTCCAAGATCCCTTTAAGCTTACAGGAGACATTGCATGTGTCTTTGAGCAAGATTGTAGGTTTTATCATTATTTTTTATTTATTTTTTAAAAGCTGATTCTCACGACACACACATTTTCCCCCCTAGCATTAATTAGATGACAAAAAACTTGCATAATCTAAAGAAGCTGTTTCATTAGTTTAGTTTTATGCTAGCATTCAAGCTATCTTCAATCTCATATGCTAAAAAGTAACTATGTTATAGCTGGTGCATTTTGGTACATTTTGTTTTTTTTGTAGTGTGCCTAGGCAGTGAAAGCAAATGACAGACAGTCGTGTTCCTCCAAAAATCTGTCAGATGCTGTTGGTTCTGGATGCACAGACTCTTCATTCAAGGGCAGCCATCTACCTTTGCAAGAAATTGACACAAATTTTTAAACTGACTGAACAATTAAGAAATATACACTATCCCTGTAAATTCTCACAATTTATATATGTTTAAAGTTATTAAATATAATAAATACACTGTATACCACAAATGCACAGACACACATTGCTTGTATACATGGTTTACAGAGACTCTCCAAATGCAAAATGTACTTTATACAGTAAAAAAAAAAAAAAATTTAATATAGCCTTACTCCAGGAAACCTGTGGCAGACTCTAAACTTCAGAAGAAGGGGGAGAAATTATTATAATGTTAAAGGGATAATTCACCCAAAACTGAAAATTGTCATCATTTACTCAGCCTTTACTTGTTCTAAACATGTTTGACTTTCTTTCTTCTGTTGAACACAAAATAAAATATTTTAAAGCAAGATGGAAACCTGTAACCGTTGACTTCCATATTTGTTTTTCCTACTTAGTCAATGGTTCCAGGTTTCAGCTTTCTTCAAAGAATCTTCTTTTGTTATCAACAGTAGAAAGACACGGAGTGAAATTTAAGTTATTTTTCATTTTGGGTGAACTATCCCTTTAAAAAAGGGCTATATACACATGCCCAAATTATAAACTCTATACATATACTCACATGACAAAGTCCTGTCAGGGTCTGGCATAGAACCCAGGTCTCTGGTGTGAAAGGAGAGTCACGTAACCACTGAGCTAGTGTACATACAAAGATCTTTTGTGCTCTTCTTATTGGCCCACTGCTCTAGAACTTCACGCGAATGGATTGGTTAATGTCAGCTGTCGATCACTCAGTCAAGGCCTTCTGCCTTCAGATGACAGGAGCTACAACCGTGGAAATGTGAAGCGCTGAAGATGAAAGAATGAAAATAACACTGACAGATTTTGTTTTAGAAACCACACGATGCTGTCAGCCGTGCAAGCGGCAGCTATATGTAAAATTTAACACAGCTCATGAATAGACTGTCATTGCTATTAAGATGACATACAAATAAGTTATATATCAATATAAATTTGGGGCGGGGCGATGGATCGCGATGCCGGCTCAGCATCGTAAAGTTTATCGGCCATCGGCGATGGCATCGTCTATCGGCCCAACCCTACTGTAGGCCTATATTGCACAGTGTGCTTCCAGTTTTACTCAACAAACGCAATTTCTAGGTTTTGGAATCAAGGTCTTTCGTTTTGCCCAAGAAGAAATGATTTGTCATCACTTTAAAAAATCAAACTTAAAGGTACACTCAACTTTTTTAAAGTCCCCTTGAGTTCAACTGTTGAGTTTTTTTTTTTAATCAATTTAGCTGATCTCTGGGTCTGATTGGAGCACTTTTAACTTAGATTAGCATAAATAATTGAATCAGAATGAACCATTAGCATCTCACTCCAAAATGTAAAAAAAAGTATTATTTAAAGGTAAACAGAAAATTAAAGTTGCTATTTTTTAGGTCAATATGGTTAGGAACTACTCTCATTCTGGCATAATAATTAAGAAACTTTGCAGCCATTCAATGGCAGCATCAGGTGCAGTGATAGGCAGCACCTGAAATTAGTCCCCAGCTAGATTACAAGGTAAAGCCAAAGTCACACTAGAGTTTGAGCTTGCGAAAAGGGGCGGGATTAAACAAGATGAATAGACATTAAAAAAAGCGAGCGATTGCTCCATGTTTTAAATTTCTGTTCAGAGAGGTCATGTTTTGATCCTGGATTGGTCTCACACAGTCAAGTGACGCGATTTCGCAGGTCAGAGTTCACCAAGCTTGAACTTTGCACCGCAGCAACCTGCGAAACTCCGACGCTTGACCCTGCGTTTCCGGTCTGAGGCATTCGCGTGCTTATGAATGGAAGTCTATAGGGAGAAAAGCCCAGTGTGACCGCGGCTTAACAGCGATGCATAATATCATTGCTCTGGCTGAATCCACAGTACAGCACTAAAGCCTGCTACAGAAGAGTCAAACATAGGAACTCTTTTCAATGATCTTTTCAATGATTAGTGCTAAGCTAAGAAAAAATTGCTCCAACCAGACCCGCAGATCGGCTGAATGGATTTAAAAATGATAAAACTCAACTGTTATCTCTACGTGCTGCCTTTTGCCTGTACTCTGTAAGTTATGAAGGTCAGACATTCTTCGGAAGCAGTGGTTCTAGATCAAACATCCTTATCTCTAGGTGTTTAACAGGCATATGTAACCTGGACAGTGTTACATTCATGGTCAATTGTTCAATTGTTATTATTAACCCTGGACAGGGTATTTAAAAGAAGCTGACCTACTGCAATCATTTAAGCATAACAGTGGAATATATATGAACCATCCTAAAGTTCATAGATTTATCCAGAATCAGAAACACATCACTTTGTGTGATGTGTCAAATCTTATCAGGAGGTGAACAAAGTCTGGTATCATTTGTTACTGTTATTAGTTCAAAGGTTCAAAATCAGCTTCTGTCTGGTTTTATGGATTATGAGTACCTCTGATTTGTTGTTACGTAAATGGATGCTTCCATGACATTTTTTTTTACTTTATTACATTTTATTTAATTTAACACACACACACACACACACACACACACACACACACACACACACACACACACACACACACACACACACACACACACACACACACACACACACACACACACACACTCACACTCCAAAAGGAGACTTATCATTTGATCCAATCAAGCAAATATGTGTTTAAAAAGACTAATAAATGTCCAAACACAGACATTGTGATTGACAAGGCTAAATTTGAGCTGTCAGTGCAAATCTAACAGAAATCTTTGAACAGTCCATAAATAGACAAGTCATTAAATAGACATGAATGAATGACTACACACTGAACATACTGGAAAATCTGTCAATGTCAAATATGTATTACATTTATTGACAGCGCATTTTCACAATCTTGTTTTAACCATGATGCTATGTTTGGATGTCTATTAGACTTTTTTTAAACATAAAAGTTTGAAAGGTTATATCTCTATTACACTAATGACAACTCTTAACTTGTCATTGTTAATCTAAAAAAATCTATTTGGCATTTACTTTTACATGCACAGTTTATTGTAGAAAAGTGATTTGTATTGAATTCAGGAATCTTTAGTGATAATAGCTGCAGTCTCAGGACATTATGATGTGGAGTATTGACAGCACGGCACTACCTACTGGACTTTGGGTTTCCACTACAGCAGTCACCTCCCCGTGCTATACTGTATAAATACAGATGTGAAAAACTCACCTTCACACTTGTTCCTCAACAGGACAGCGTCAATTAAAACAAAGCAGCACAGGTAAGAGGACAGACTTTTAATCAGAAAATCAGACAAATTGACGTTTATTTAAATTGTCTTTTACTTACAGACTAGCAACTTAAGTCAACACCATGAAGGTTCTTGTGGTCTTTGCACTTGCTGTATTTACAGGTAATACTGATATATATATATAATTTTTTTTATCAGTCTTATTAAAAAGTTTCAAATTAAGCATGTTTCTGAATTAACAATGCCATTTGATAATTGTAAAACGTTCCATTGACAGGCTGCCAGGCCAACCTATTCTATGCTGATGAGCCCAAACCACAGCTGGAGCAGCTGACAGATGCATTCTGGAGCTATGTTTCTAAAGCAACACAAACAGCAGAGGAATCTATCAAGATGATCAGAGAGTCTCAACTGGGTCAAGAAGTCAAGTAAGTCAAGAACATTTACCTGCAGGACATCATTATTTAGAGTATTTCTGAATGAAACTCAAATGTTCTTCTCCACATCACAGTGAAAGACTGACCCAGAGTGCTGATATGGCCAGTGAATATGCCGTCACCCTCAAGAAACAGGTGGATCCTCTGACTGAAGAGCTGATGAACAAAATCACCAAGGAGACTGAAGTGCTGAGGGAGCGTCTGGGCCAGGACCTGATCAACGTGAGAGAGAAACTCGAGCCCTATGCTGACAACATGAAGAGCCAGATCCAGCAGAGAGTGGAGGAGCTCAGGGCAGCCATGGCTCCCTATGCTGACTCCCTGGATTCTGAGACCCTGAAGGCCACTCTGCTCCAGAAGAGTGAGGAGCTGAGAGGAAACCTGGAGCAGAGCGTGAAGGAGCTGCAGGTTCAGTTGGAGCCCTACACCGCTGAACTCAAGGAGAAAGTGGATCAGCATCTGCAGGAGTTCCAGAAGACCGTGACTCCCCTGACCGAGGATCTGCAGGTCCAGATTAGAGAGAGAGCCCAGATGGTCCAGCAGAGTCTCACACCCTACGCTGAAGACCTTAAGGAGAAGCTGGACCCCTACGCACAGAACCTGAAGGACCAGCTCACCTCTCTGTACGAGTCTTTCACCAAGAGAAATTAAATGCTACCAATGGACTTGAAAACTGCTGCTATTGTAATTAGATCTTAGATTGAGCTTATCAAGAAAGTAGGTTTCTATGTGGTACATAGAATATTACTATTACCATCTCCAGCTGACAATGTCTTCATGAAAGTATTTATTCACAGCCATGACAAACACAAAGATCCAGTTAAATGTGTTCATCCACATTTATGCAATGATTTCTGAAGCATTACTTTGAATTTAAGAATATCAGAAATAAATATTTTGTCAAAGGAAATGAGTGTGAATTGTTTCTTTGCTGGTCAGAGGCTTGATAGTCAAATCTTACAATTGCAGAGCAAATAAAGACGTTTAGGTTCCATTTTACAGTTATTTATTTGTGTTTATTTAACAGGGACAATACACTTGACATTGTTATACAATGACAACAGATGCCGCATACATAGGGCATGTAGCTTGAAACTAATTTGCAGCCCTCGTCCCTGGTTAGGCTTTAAATAAAAAAGCAACAACAAATAAAAACAATACAACAAACATGTACAGTATATACAGAGCCACGAACATAAAATGTAAGTCAATCTGCACTTTAAAAAGAAATGTAAACCTGACCAACCTGAAAAAATAATACTTAATGTTCACATTGCTGTAAAAATTTCAACCATTCTTTCAGCTTTACAGAGTTCTGATTGTAACTTTAAATCAACAGGAATATCATTCCATAGATGTGAACCTTTCACTGAAAAGGATGACTGACCCATAGTGGTTCTGCATCTGCGGATTCTATAATTCCCACTTACTGCCCCTCTAGACTTTGGTACTCTAAGTACTGTAAAGTAAAGTAGTCTTTTGATTCAGACATCACTAATTTCTCACATGAAATCTCTAGTCTATCACAGAACATCACTAGTCACATCACTAAAAAGATAAACTATTCACTCTGCCATGTAGCTGTATAATATTCCAAATTCCTTCCACTTTCCACTGACTTCTTTACACACTTTGGGTTCAGTCTGTCAGTCAGAGCCAAGTTTGAAATAAAAAAAATGTTTCCCATGGCACCTAAATAATATACACTTGCTATATTTTTAAGTGACATTTGAACCTGTTCTCTGTCCACACAATGTGGTCCTCAGCAAAATTTAATAGGCCAATATACTTCTGAACATTGTAGGTCCAGTGTAGGTTTTGCACTGTCACAGACCCTGGTCCTGATGCACACTTCTCAAACAATGTTACTACATAAAAGTGGTGATAACGAAGTGCAAGATCAGTGATTGGTCAGCTTGGTTATGGTCATAAATGTGGGTGGTGCAGACAGCCATGGGTGAGAAGCGAGGCCAGTGACTTGAGTGTTTATCATGTGTCTAGTCCCATAGGGGATCTCTGGATGTTTATTTTATGATTAAAGTTATTGAACGTTTGTTAGTTCCCTGCTCTTTCTCTCCTTGCCTTGCCTCCTCTTTCATCCTTTCTCCCTTCTACAGTAGCACCACATGCATTTCCAGCTCAAAACAGTGGCAAAGACGCTTGACACAGTGGAACATAGAAAGGTATGTGCCATGAGATTTAGCAATCACTCAACGCAAAAGTATTAAGCAGACTTTAGTCTAGCTGTCCTAAATTTTTGTTCTTTTTGCTGGTGATGGGTTTGATCATTGTGGAGTGGACTTTCAATCCAAGTCCTCTTAAATGTTGAGACACTACACTGTAAAAAATGTTCTGTAGAATTTACAGTAACTTACTGGCAGCAGTTCACCAGTAACTTACTGTAAATCTAATTACAGTATAAAGTGTATTTACATTTACAGCAAAGTAAAAATACTGTATTTTAATGGCGCCAATGGGATATTTCCCACAATGCAACTTTAAAATACAGTACTACACTGTATAACTGTTCTACAGTAAAAATACGGTTACTTTTACAGTTAAATACTGTGTAATTTACAGAAATTGTTAACAGTGTATATGCCGAGACAGATCCTTATCTTGTCCACTGAACTGATGGGCACTGAACTGATTGACTATTGAGATTCTCAGCATTATCTTGTTCTCTTGTGCATTTACCTTTCATGGATGACCAGTCTTTTTGGAGACATTAATGAGTCTGTGACCTAGTAAAGATGAAATATGCAACAAATCACAGATTTGGAATGGCCAGCTTCTTCATTCAGCCTTCATCTAAGCAACCTGCTGTCTGAAATTTACATTCAATTTTAAACAGTTTATCATCAGTTCTTCCAATTGAAAGGTTAGGTTGCCAGTTAAATAGATTTTCTAATATATTTAAGGATATTACCGCCTTGTGCCAGATTAACACCAATATAGCTGGCATGCACCTGAAAGTCAAAGATCTCATTTAAGCCTAGTTTATATTTGTATTTTGTATTACAGAGCTACGTGAAAATCCTTTAATCTGGATTTTCACTTGATGCTCAACTCAAATCCATTACACTACAGTTGTTTTACCACAGTACATTTTTGCACCACACATGCCACCTAGTGGATGCTCACTAACATTTTAAGCCACTAAGAAAATGCTGAATAATGTTTACAGAAACTGCATTCAACCTTGACTGATTGCCAGTTCCTGTTTAAATGGATGCAAGATGACACATGTACACTGCCAAAGCATTCATAAATACCCACAGCATGATCAACATGCAGAATCCTAGATAAATGCCAACGGCAACATGTCAGGAGCTGTCCTTGCATGTTTAAATGTACCTACCATTTCCAGGAGTCTCCCACACACTCCCATCCGAACAAAAACAACTCTGATCCTCCACCTTATAAGCTAATCCTGCCATTTCCAAGAGTTCATTCAAGCACATCATTATCAAGACACTGCCTTCCCAGAAAATCAGCTGTAACCAGCCCAGACTGGTTTACAGTTGCACTAGCAGCTTGTATGGCTAAGTGTTTACCAGAAAATCAATTGTTTAGGCTAGCTTAATAAATGTTTTTTTTTATGTCCAGAGGAACAGCATTGGAGGATGTGCAACAAGATATTTGTATGGGGTCAATACAATATGCCAAAACCGCTAAAATGTAGTTATAGCTTCATTAAAGTGTCTATCTAACTCATAATGGAATCTGAAGTTATACACCAAATGAAAACACAAGTTATATTTGCCCTACTGTTGCTTCTACATTTATCCAAAGCAACTTACAAGTGAAAATATTCTATAATTAATGTCACATAGCCTAAACACAATTTTATATTAAAATGGAAAATTGTTTGAATAGATGTTGAAAAAAAATTGTTTTTCAGTTTCTTAAAACTGCTCAAACAGAATTAGACAAGTCATTCCACCACTGGGAACAATCAATGAAACTGCAGAAATTGTCATAAAAGGACACTCGTCTGGATTGTTCCCATCCTCTGGAGAACTGTCAGTCTATACCAATTGATGATTGGCTCCTTTAGAAGGAAGATTCCTTTGCTGGATCCACCATATTGACTGTTACACTTTTCCCCATTCAAAACTATATGAGCAACACATCTTGTGTAATCTATAGTTTTTTTTTTCATGCACACACTGCTGATCACCAAGTGGTCTGAGATAATCGTTACTGAAAATTATTGGATTTGTGACACGAGACATCAAAGCTGCTATAATAATGTAAATTCTGCTCAAGAACACCATTCTATCAGCCTGAACTACACCGTGCAGTCAAAAATGTGGCTTAAGTGAATATGTGGCCTAACCAGAGCCCAGACTTCAACTCGATTGAACATTTCTGGAAAGATCTGAAAATGTTTCTTTTTTTTTCTTTTCTGTTGAGCACAATTAAAAAGAATTTGATGAATGTTGTAAACCCATAGCCACTGACAACAAAATGTTGTTGGTATTTTTACAATATGAAGAAAAACAACATCTCCATCAACACTCCATCACAGACACTACATTTAGCATTTTTCACACTGGCAAACAATGTGGTCAATTTTGTTAAACCTTACAAATGTAGCACATTTATTATTATGTCCTTTACAGGGGTGTGAAGGATTTGTGGAATTTAACAAATGCTGCCTGCTCCAGTTCTGCTGAGCTTTCTGAACATAGGCTGGGTGATTTGTACTTTCGCAACACAAAATGACGTTCTGCACAGGGATGAGAGGGTCAAGACACAGATGAAAATGCAGATGACTGATTTCTCCAACACAAAGCAGCTGAGAGTCCTTTGACCTAAATGCCTGATTGTGGAAAACAATGACTAATGTAGACAATCTGACACAACTGAGGACTGAATCACCAACCACTGAAAGCAAAAAAAAAAGAAAAACAAACACGCAGAGTTACTAGAGTTCATCTGCCCTCACTGTAGAGCACTTGTGCTGTGTTTGTGTTGGACAGGCCCATTCTGAGCATATCTGCTTGAGATACTGTGGACCAGTATAAATATAAAGATGGTATAAAGATATAAAGTATTATATGCTTAATATTATGTGCTTTTTTAAATTGCTTAAAAAAAATTGAAAAAACGCAACACAGTGGCTCAGTGGTTAGCACTGTTGCCTCACAGCAAGAATGTTGCTGGTTCAAGTCCCAGCTGGGTCAGTTGGCATTTCTGTGTGGAATTAGCCTGTTCTCACCGTGTTCCCGTGGGTTTCCTTCGGGTGCTCTGGTTTCTCCCACAATCCAAACACATACGCTATAGGTGAATTGAATAAGCTAAGTTAGCCATAGTGTATGTGTGTGAGTGTCTATGGGTGTTTCCCAGTACTGGGTTGCATCTGGAAAGGCATCCGCTTTGTAAAACATATGCTGGATAAGTTGCCAGTTCATTCCTCTGTGGCAACCTCTGATGAATAAAGGGACAAAGGAAAATAAATGAATGGCCAAAGGAAAATGAATGAATGAATGAATTTGCCCAAAAAAATACAGTAAACACTGTCAAATTGTTTTAAAATGTACTGACTTTTACGCATTATTACCTCAGTCCTTCACAAACTGAAGTTTCAGTGATTGTAATAATATGATTAGCTGCTGCTCATGAAACTATTATTATTATTATTATTATTATTATTATTATATCATTATTATCAATGATGAAAACATTTGGGCTGCTTTAGATTTTTGTGGAAACTGTGATATTCACTGTAAAAATAACTGCTTTTCTGTATTTTGTGATTATGAGACACTGAAGACTGGATTATTTATGTTGAAACTTCATTTTTTAATCACATTTTTTAAATAAATTCTATTTGTAATAATGAATTTAAATAGTATACTGTATATTTCCCAAATTTGACTGTAGTAGCACAGTAGCACAGTAATTTGACTGTAATTGCACAAATTCATTGCACTACATTGCACTGATTCATTCATATTAAATTTGTACATACCCACTGTACATATACATTTGTAATTATGTTCATATCTGCACACTTCTGATTATTAATAGCAACTTGTACATGTATTCATCTATTGTAAATCTCTGTTCATAGCTAATACAACCTGTATATAATGTTCATCCATTTGTAAATATCATCAGTTTTTCTATAACTGCACTTTATTACTTATACCTGTATCCTGCACTTGTTGCTTTTGCACTCCTGGTTAGACCTAAACTGCATTTCGTTGCCTTGTACATGTGTAATGACAATAAAGTTGAATCTAATCTAATCTTATCTAGTAATTTAACATTGTAATAATATTTCTCATTTTGTATTTTTACTTTGAGCACCACAATCGTCTTTTTAAAATGTTCTGATCCCAAACCTTTGCCCGCTAGTGAATGTCCAGTGAAGAATAGCTTCAGTCTCGCGAGGGGAGCAGTGATTAGACTCTCTCACACACGCTACACTGGACCTGCAGCTCTATTCTGCTAAATGATGAGCTGGCCGAGGTTACGTGCGTTCATTACTTACTGGTCACCTTTCACACATTTATCCAAAAACCACATGGGCCATAAACAACCAGGTCCTTTCATGAGCATCTAATTAAATTATCACGCTGAATTTATTTCTGTTTGTTTGTTTTCGAGAGCAGAATATTTCTTGCTTTTAACCACGTTTTATACAATTTCATTATTATTCAATGCTGCAAAATAATGAAATAATGATGTCACATGTCTAATAATTCACAAAATGCAGCATGAAAAAAAGGGTTCACCGCCTCCTCATTGTAAATCCACGAAAGATGCTTTGTCCAACATTTGGCACTGATCTTCCGCTTATGAAAGCACTGTTACCAAAAACAGAGGAAAGAATTACAGAGGGAGTTCTGTTCACAATGCTTTCATTTCACTAAAACAATACAAGAGCATGGGAAGGGCTTCTTCTGAAGTGACCATAACATAAATCTTTTAGGGCCTATACTTGAGTTTAAGACAAATCATTAGAAATGGGATGCATCTTTTTTTTTGTAATTTACAGCATTTTGATGGCAACCAGAAAATACATCAATGCCAGTGGTCAACTTTGAACAATTTACTGAAATCTAGAATAAATGACATTGCTCAAAACTTGCTTCTATTTGCTATAATTTAAATACACTAAGCTATCGAGAAGTGCTTCAAACTGATTGATCCCATCTAGCAGGCAGAAACAAAAGTCCAAGAATACCTAAATATAGTTTTTTAGTAATTATTGTTTAGTAATTACAGTTTATGGGCAACGCAGTGGTGCAGTAGGTCGTGCTGTCGCCTCACAGCAAGAAGGTCACTGGTTCGAGCCTCGGCTGGGTCAGTTGGCGTTTCTGTGTGAAGTTTGCATGTTCTCCCTGCGTTTGCATGGGTTTCCTCCGGGTGCTTTGGTTTCCCCTGCAGTCCAAAGACATGCGGTACAGGTAACTTGAGTAGGCTAAATTGTCCGTAGTGTATGAGTGTGAATGAGTGTGAATGGATGTTTCCCAGAGATGGGTTGCGGCTGGAAGGGCATCCGCTGCGTAAAACAAAAGCTGGATAAGTTGGTGGTTCATTCCGCTGTGGCGACCCCAGATTAATAAAGGGACTAAGCCGAAAAGAAAATGAATGAATAAATAATTCCAGTTTATATAATCTAAAAATATATATATATATATAATATAATTTAAAGTCATTTACCATTAAAGAATACAATAAAAATGCATTTGCTTCCTGGTTTGTGGAAGAATAAACTATTGTTTCAAAATGTACCAAACAACGGCTAGTAAATTAAGAGTTTAGTCTGAATAAAATAAAAAAAATAAAATAAAAAAAATGCTTTGTTTGTGGAAAACAAAATAACAAAAAGTTTTAATCTAAACAATAGCAATTAAATTAAATTTAACAAACTAAATTGTAATTGTAAATGGTAAATTTCAAAATTGACCATTAAACGCTGTAGTTTCATAAATCTGAGTTTAATCTAAACAATAATTATAAAATTTTATCAAATTTAAAAGTTGTCCTTTTGGAAAATAAAATAAAATTAAAAAAATTATAATTAATTAATAAAATAAAAATATATAATATTAATAACATAAAATAAAATAAATGCATTGTTTGTGAAAAAAACAAAACAACTAAAATATTTAATCTAAACAATAATAATTACATTTAATTCAACAAACTAAAATAAAATGTGAAATCTGTTACAAATTTTTTTTAAAGTTCAAAATTGACAATTAAACGCTGTAGTTTCGTAAATCTGAGTTCAATCTAACAATAATTATAAAATTGAATCACATTTAAAAGTTGTTCTTTTTGTGGAAAGTAAAAAAATTTAAAATTTTATAATTAATAAAATAAAATATATATATTCTGTTACTCTCAGACCCTAGGTGCCTAACATACAATATAAATACAAAAAATAGAGTTGTAACAAAAAGTAGAGTTGTAGCAAAAAATAGAGTTGTAACATAGAGTTGACATTGTAACAGTAGAGTTGTAATAATAATAATAATAATATAAAATAAAATACAAATCTGCAATATATATTTTTAATGGATCAACAGCAAATCAAATTAGTTTACTCATTCACTCAATATCCTTCAGTTTCATTATCAGAGGTCGCAACAGTGCAACGAACCGCCAATTACTCTGTTATATGTTTCATGCATTGGATGCCCTTCCAAGTTCCATCATAAAATTAGTTTCAGAAATCAGAGTTTAATATGAATTAAATCAAATAAAAAAAAGAGTTTTATTAAAAATCTAAATAAAACAAACTGCAACTCAACAGTCTAGAAACATACAACAGAGTATATACAATAATAATAATAAAGCAGAGAATGTGGTGATCATACTGGGCCACATGTTTGTTTTCAGCAGCTGCAGGGGTGAATCAGTCAGAGCTGAGCCATGAGAAAGCGACAAGTTGGGACAAGAGGCTAAAGATCACTAAATAGGTGGAATCAAATTGTGGGTGATAAGGCTTTTCTTACTCTGTCACGGAAAAAAACATATAATTATTCAAGGCTTTCTAGCCAGAAAAATAAAGGATTTATTTGACAAAAGAACATAATCTTGTTGGGATGTGTTTGCATTTTCAAAATAGAACCGCTGGAGGAAATATAAAGTTGCACTTATTGTAAACTCTGTGTAAGGAATAAAAAAAGCATGTCTTATCTTTTAAAGATAAACACGTGGAGGGGCACTTTGATCAAACAGCTGCAATCAGCAATTGTTTGAAATGCATGACATATTACACTTCATATTACATCATTACTCAAGCTTACTAAAAAAAAACATCAAGTTACAAAAAAAAACAAAAAACATTAGCTTTTAATTAGGTTATAAAGACTATTCTGTTGTTACGTGCATCATTGCTCATGTGAATGCTAATCTGAATATGTAAAGGGATTAAATGTATGGCCAACGAGTCTATAAAATGCTAATAGGGTCATTCATATTGATAGGCCATATTGAACAGAGCAACTGTTGGTGTCTGCATGAACCTTCAGCCTCCACTGTGCCTTTAATCACAAGCGATTCAATCAACACAAATCTTTTCAATTGTTTGTTTGAAAAGAACAGATTTAGTTGTCATCCATGCAACAATTATTGCTATTAAATGTTTAACATACTCGTAAGCTGTAAGTTGCTTGATGAGCTATATTTGAATTAAATAAACTGAAAATTAAAAGCAAGCATAAATGGTTTGTGTTGTATGTATATGTTTTTTTTTTTGTTTTTCTACTCATCAAAGCTAGATTAATTTGATCATGAATATAATACGCTGCAATTACTAAAAGTTGACTGTACTTATTAGAAAAAAGCTATGTGAACTCATCAGCTCACTAAATTAAGAATGAGTTACAAAAAAAGTCAAGTTTCAATCAAGCTTTCCATTTTGACCGTTAAAGAAGAGTTTATAAAAAGTTAGTTTGATGTGTGATTAATACTGTATAAAATTAGTTTTCAAACTAAAGGCATTCGGTTTCCTTAAATAGTTTAGATTCTCTTAACTGATGGGTCTTACAGTGTAGAAACAGCTACACGGAAAAAAAATGATGTCTGCAAAACTGTTGCAAACAATTTATTTGTGTTGAATTTAAACAAACAAATTAAGTTGAATAAAATTCTACTTTGTATGTTTAAATTCAGCCCAAATAAATTGTTTACAGCCACTTAACGTAAAAATATTGAGTAAATCCAAGGAATCATCTCTGCAATGCAATGTATCCTTGTGATTCAAAGCTACTTTTCAACATCATTACTTCAGTCTTCAGCGTCACATGATCCTTCAAAAAAAAAAGTATATAATTTGATGGTCTTTCATGAGCAATTATTATTAGTGTTTGATCAATAATGATGGTTTATATCATTATGAAACCTTTTTTCCGGCATCATATTTGCTGTGGACACTAAAATAAATTGTATATTAAAGTTTTTTGATGAGTAAAATTAAAGAACATTTATTTAAAATTAAATTCAAATTTTTTATCAATTTGTGAAAGTAGCATTGATTATTAAAAGGTAAATAATGTAGGCTACCAAAGTTTCCACAAAAATATGAAGCAGCAGAACTGTTTTAAAACTGACAATAAATCACAGTTATTATATTTTTTTGTCATAAATGTTTTTTTTTATTATTAAATTAGCATATTGGAATGATTTCTGACCCTCTGAAGTCTGGATGCTAGAAATTTTGCTCTAAATAAAAACAATAAATTTACATTTTAAAAAACTTAAAATTCAAAGCAGTTGTTTTATTACATATTGTTTATTATTGGGCTACATTATCACAGTATTGCTATTTTGTTTTAAAATGTGTTCTCATATATATTCCAATATAATGATCATATTAAATGCAGTCTTTGTGCACTCTGGGATCAGTTGAACTTTTTAACAAGCATTTAAAGACACCTCTTTTTGCTCAAGCTTTTACTTGACAGTATTAGTGCTATATAAATATACCTTTACTTATTTGCTTACAAATTGTTTACAACCTTTTCTCCGGTGTATTTACCAATAAACTACACAGGCCAAGAGGTGTAATATCACTCTAATTCATGAGTCAGAACCACCATTCCTGAACACATTATGAAAGGCGACGTACTTTTAAGATTGTCAACATGAACTTATATATAAATTGCGCAATGCATCTCAGGCTTGTGCGAAAAGATGCGGACTTCGCACAGTTGCTTGCTGCAGTCAGTGACGCGTGGGATGATGCGCGAGCCCCGAACAAAAGACGAATCACGTGGCTGCGATTGTGAATGCAGCGGGTGCGTCCCGGGACAGTATAAAAGACCTGACATCCACACTCCTCCACACGGAGAAAAATCACGCTTCACAGGTGAGTAACACTCGCTCTTCACTCGTGGACTCATCACAATCTTATTACAGAACGGTTTATAGATAAGAGAACTAGCTTCACTGTAAAACTATTACATACTAAACTTACAGTTAGCATACTATTTATGTGATATTTCAAAGCGTCAGGGATCAGGGATTGTCATATCGTCAGATGATTTGTACACGTTTAAAAAAAGTACGAATTGTGTTGACTGTATATGTGTATTCAAATATTAGCCTAAAAGTTCCAGTTTCCAAAGTTTAGACTTTCCTGTTATATTCGATGTGCCAGTGGTTCAAGATGTATTGATTTTTTTCTTGTTTATAATTTTCTTCAGGTGTTCTTGTCTGTCCATCAACATGAGGTCTCTTGTGGTGATCTTTGCTCTGGCAGTTTTTACTGGTAAGAAAATGAAAATAGTCCAATCTCATCGTTTATTTTGTATAGCTGTTTGTGCTCTCAAAACACAAAGAAATATTCATGTTGCATTTTTATCAGGTCATCCGCTAAAGCACTGCAGTCACTGTAAATTGTCTGGCTCACTCATTTGTAAATAACATAGTATGGCATAAAGTTCACAGTCTCTTCTCACTTCTTGTAGGCTGCCAGGCTCGTAGCCTGTTCCAGGCTGATGCCCCTCAACCCAGATGGGAGGAGATGGTGGACCGTTTCTGGCAGTATGTGTCAGAACTCAACACACATACTGATGGTGTGATGCAAAACATCAAAGGTTCCCAGCTCAGCAGAGAGCTTGAGTAAGTTTTTAAAAACCATTTTTAAAAGCATATATCCAGATTACTCATTTCTGCACATCAATAATCCACAAGCATGCTACTGAAACATCATTCCTGACCTGTATTTTTATTATTACTATTTTGCAGCACCCTAATTACTGACACCATGGCTGAACTGAGCTCATACAGTGACAATCTCCAAACCCAGATGACCCCATACGCCTCTGATGCTGCTGGTCAGCTCAGTAAAGATCTTCAGCTCCTGGCTGGAAAACTCCAAACTGACATGACCGACGCTAAGGAACGCAGCACTCAGTACCTGCAAGAGCTGAAGACCATGATGGAGCAGAACGCAGATGACGTGAAGAACCGTGTCGGCACCTACACACGCAAACTGAAGAAACGCCTGAACAAGGACACCGAGGAGATCCGCAAGTAAGTTGGGATGCTCCTTCAGGTGGTTTAAGGGAAAACTCCCATTTTTTTTTAGGTTTACCACAACTATTATTTAATTCATTCACTTCCAGGTCTGGCCAGAGACACTTTTAGCTTAGCATAAATTATTGAATCGGATTAGACCATTAGCATCTCGTTAAAAATTGTTTTGATAAATTTCCTATTTAAAGCTTACCTCTTTTGTAGTTAAATCATGTATTAAGGCCTACAGAAAAATAAATGTTGCTATTTTCTAGGCCAATATATCTAGGAAAGGATAAGAGTCAAGCTTTAAATAGAAAAACCTATGAGCATGATGCTAAATCGACTTCAATAATCTGTGCTAAGATATGATAAAAGTGACTCAAAAATAAGTTGAACTCAACTATTTAACTCTAGGGTATTTGTAAAATCATCATTTTTAAACTGGTGTGTTCCTTTAAAGTCTTAAAATTGGAATCATTGCTTTTTACTAACACAAAGTTATTTCTTCTTTCACTTCTTGCAGCACTGTAGCAACCTACTTGAGGGAGATGCAGTCTCGCGCTTCCCAAAACGCTGATGCAGTGAAGGACCGTTTCCAGCCATACATGAACCAGGCCCAGGATGGCGCCACCCAGAAACTGGGCGCCATTAGCGAGCTGATGAAGGCCCAGGCACAGGAGGTGAGTGATCAGTTGGAGGTCCAGGCTGGAGCTCTGAAGGAGAAGCTGGAGGAGACGGCCGAGAACCTGCGCACCTCTCTGGAGGGCCGTGTGGATGAGCTGACCAGCCTCCTCGCCCCCTACTCCCAGAAGATCCGCGAGCAGCTGCAGGACGTCATGGATAAGATCAAGGAGGCCACAGCAGCTCTTCCCAGTCAGGCTTAAGAGCTCCACACTTACCTAGTGTTAACACCAAACAGAAACAAGAAGGGAGGCTTTGTGTTACTGAAATGTGCTTTTTTCATTCTGTGAGAGGTTGATAAAGTGGTTAACAACTGGACTCGATTGGACTAGCACTGTCCTTTACTGGACAAAAGAAATGTCATGTACTCACCACGTTTACTTTCTCAGTATTAACCCATGTCTGAGGATATATTTCTGTTAGCATACAGTAGAGCGAATGTAAGATCAATCAACTTGCCTGTCTTGGAGGCTATCTAAGAATTTTTTTTTTCTAGTTGGGCCAAACGTGGTGCCATTCAAAGTAAATAGTAATAAAAAGGTGCCTTCAGCTGCTGAAACGAATCAGAAAACATGAAAGATGAGCTTTGTTAGCCAAAAGTCCACATATAAATGCTTGTTTACTTTACATGTTTGTGCACTGATGTGTTTGAATTTGTTTGAAATAAATGTGCGTCCTACTACACAATACATTTCTCATTTGATTCTTGTTAAGAGGTATTGCAAAGTACTTTTATGTCAATGTCACACTAATGTTAACAATCCCTTACACATTTACAATTATACTATCAATAACTGAAAAATAAAGACGATAAAAAAATGTAAATTTAGTTTCTATTCTCAAATTAATCTTTCTATCTATATTTACATATATCATGGATTCAGAATAATAAGCAGAACAACAAGTTTGTTTCTGAAGCAAAAACTAAGCATATTAGCATGACCTAATAAAATGCTTGGTTGTTTTAGCCCAAACTTTATTAAATTGGACAAACCCAATAGTGCGATTTTTTTTTATTGATTTTTTTTGGAACTTTGAGTTGAAACAACCTGTCATATTTTTAAAGTGTACATTTTTAAATGCAGTTAATGTATTAGCAAAAGTTCAGTAGCGGGGCCATGCCTAAAGCTTCCCTTGTCTACTTTTTAGGGTAAGTGGACCCTCCCTAAACCATATGTCTCAGATACTCACTCCCTCCCACCCATTTCTTCTAAAATCATCCATTCATACCCTACACCCCCCCCCCACTTCTATACCTCTTAACATCCCTCTCCTCTTCCACAGGCTTTATCGGGGGGTGGTGGTGGGGGGTCTTCTAAGGGTTCCACCTATGAGACGAAGCCCCTACTCTGAGTCTCCCCGGACAAGACTCCCTGATCAGCTAGTTCAATAATCATCCCATACCTCTCAAACTTCATAACTAATACCTACTTCTCTCAAACAACTTGTAATAAAGTTTCACAAGCTTCGGTTGTGGCAGCACGGTGGCGCAGTGGGTAGTACAATCACTTCATAGCAAGAAGACCGCTGGGTAGAGCCCCGGCAGGGTCAGTTGGCATTTCTGTGTGGAGTTTGCATGTTCTCCCCATGTTTGCGTGAGTTTCCTCCCGGTGCCTGGTTTCCCCCACAAGTCCAAAGACATGCGGTACAGATTAATTAAGCTAAATTAGCCATAGCGTATGTGTGTGAATCAGTGTGTATGGATGTTTCCCAGTGATGGGTTGCAGCTGGAAGGGCATCCTTTGCATAAAACACATGCTGGATAAGTCGGCGGTTCATTTCGCTGTGGCGACCCCAGATTAATAAAGGGATTAGGCCAAAAAATAAGAAAAAAAAAAATGAATGAAGCGCTGGTTGTGACGTGGTCTTTGATAGTGAAATAATTTACAAACATTATACAAAAATTCACTCTAAATTACATAAAAAGACAAGTTGTTTCATGTTTATCTTATTATTTAGTATGTTTAAAACAGCCACAAATTTGACTAAATCATAAAAATATATATATAAATATAAAAAATATAAAAGTTGTGTGAGGTTGTGCTTCGGGCTAAAGAATAAACTGTCACACAACTAGTAGTAAACTGTAAAATGAGTGGAAAAAAAACAACACATTTGCACGTAGAACAGCTTTTAGCATGTTCTCCCTTTTCTAGTTTTTGGTATAGGTTTAGGCCTGACAGATGTGCTTGTTTTGTTCACAATTATGAAACTTTAGATTCTGTCCTCCCACTTCCTCCCATTCCTGACTCCATCTCCATGTCACGCATCTCTCTGCCTCCTACTGCATTATCAGCAAGACTTGTGTAGGCAAGACACATCTACTGGACACACCTCTCCTTCTCCAGAAACACCAGATATAAACCATTTCTCATCTCAGGTATTCAAACAAAGGTCTGCTAATTTTGAGTATCTAGATAATGCCAATATTATCAAGCAGAAATATTTTCAATTGTGTGCAAATAAAGGTTTTGATGGCCCTCTTTAGACATTCTGTAGACTTTCATTTACTTTGCCAATGCATGTCAACAAGTCGTCAACTAGCATGTCAGTTAGCTGTCATTATAGTACTGGTAGAATGTAAGTGACGCTACTATATTAGTTAGTAATTTGGGGTTAGTAGAATGTTGACAAACTTGCTAAGTAACTTGTATAGTCAGTAATGCTTACTGGTGACCATGCTAGCGAGTACTCCCAGCAGACACACAACGTCATAAGACATTAATATTAGGTTAGATTTAGGTCACCAGCATCTAATGCCTCATTCACACTAGCAGCGACTTTGTAGCTGTCACTCAAAGTGGCGATCTGCTGAAAACGCAAGTCTGTGTAGGTCTATAGCATGGAGAATACAACCAGCCTCTGAATGAGCTGAGAGAGGATCACTTGAGCTCTACTAGTGCTCCTATTGGCTGTCGTTTAAGAAAGTTGCTCTTGATTTGCATTGAGTTGAAGGATTCTCAACTTTGTCGCTAGAGACGCCCACCTGGTCGCCAACGATCACTGTTGCTCGCGTAGACGGAGGTTGGGTTGTTGCTAGATCGAATATGTTTGCGGCCCGAAGTTAACGAGTATTATTTATGTTATTTATGAAATTTCCGATTTATTGTTTTTTATTAACGTCTACCCCAACCCTAAACCCAACCGTCACAGAAGCGTAAAAACATAAGTTGTACCGAGTATTATTTATCTTATCTATTAAACTACCCAATAAATTGTATTTTTTAACCCCTACCCCAACCCTAAACTCAACCGTCACAGTACTGTAAAAATATGAATTATTGTTATACAGTGTCATAAAAAAATGCCGCTATATTAATGTGCATATCGCACTTCCAGCCGGCCGTGTATCCGATCTAGACTTTACCCGGAGGTTGCCGGAAGTCGTTCACTTTCCATTAAAATGACCGCTTGTCGCTTTGTCACTGCGGCTCGCTCATAGTGTGAATGAGGCTTAACACGTTATTTTGACATCCAATAATGCCGTAAAATGACATTGATATTTTGTTGATTTTAGTGTGTGTTTGAAATTGATCAAAATCCAACTTTGAGCCAACATCTTAAACCAAGGTCATCTTGACATCAAATACTGACATTTATTCGTCAGGTATGGCAACCAAAATCCAACGTCTGATAGATGTCATAGTGGTAACATCCACACAACGTCAAGCTGTGACATCATTAGACGTTGATATTTGTTATTTTTAAGTTGGTTGGAAAGTAACCAAAATGCAACATTTGACATTTACGCCGGCCTGATGTTGGGTTCTGATTTTCCAAAAAAAAAAATGTAATGTGTTGGGGAACAATATCAATCTAAAGTCATGTTGACATGACTTTGTCATCCTGTTGACAACTTCTAGTCAACATGGTGTTGCAAAGTTACATGTAATCATCGAAACGTCTAAAGGTTAGCCACAGTGCTAGCCAATAAAACCACGCCCTGTGACTGTCCAATGTTTTAGAATTTGTTTTCAGTAATGTAACATGACTAACCATTTAATTCGAGTACACAGACTCCATCCAAAGAAACAGTTTATGTGTATGTTTGAACAATGTTTTATGCTAAAATGCTAAAAACAAAAATCATTAAATGTGTTTCAACCATTTCTTAAAATGACAAGATATGTGATACTTTTCAATGTGAACGTTTTAGAAAATAATAACTTCATCATGGATGGTGCATGGTGGTGCAGTGGGTAGCACTGTCGCCTCACAGCAAGAAGGTCGCTGGTTTGAGCCCCGGCTGGGTCAGTTGGCATTTCTGTGTGGAGTTTTCATGTTCACCCCGTGTTTGTGTGCGTTTCCTCCGGGTGCTCTGGTTTCCCCCACAGTTATAGGTGAATTGAGTAAGCTAAATTGTTAGTAATGTATGTATGTGTATGTCCTGGTCCTCCAGGTTCGGTGCTGAGCTAACGACCCACATTGTAAACATTAGATGTTACAAAACACCAACATGGTGCAGCTAGATATCAACTTTGATATAAATAGGGAGTATGTAAGTAAGTAATAATGTATTACTACATGTTCAGTCCATAGGCATATTTAGTAATTGTCAAAACCAAAATTGAAATAGACCTTCTAAACAACCTGTGTAGAGTTTCTGACTTTCTAAGATCTGCATGAACTGAACTGTTCCCATTCATGTAATTTTTTTACATATCTGCATGGACAGAGACCATTTTGACATTTTGCATGACCCATACATTAAGCTTTTCAAAAATGCAAAGGAAAGAAAATCTGTTTAAAGTTTGTCCTGAAAATGTCCCAGACAACAATTAATTCTGCAATAATCTGATTTTGCCAGTGTGTGAAGGTCTTCAGTCAAGTTGAATTACAATAAAAACAACCTTTCCATAAGCCAAAACAGCATAAATGCACATTTTATCTTCATGCTATTTGAAACGGCCTACACAGACAGGATTAAAAGACTCTCCTGTCACTGTTTTGAGAAGGATCCACCTTTTCTTTGTATTTTGCTAAACCCTCTCTTTAAACTCTTGAATACACAGAACTTTTTGCCATGAGGTCCATGTTTCTCGGCTTTGATTCCTTGTGATCAAAGAGTCTGTTCTTCAAACAGAACCCTGTCTGTCTCTCGTCTGCTGCTTTGAATCTAAAGGAAGACATGTTGAGATCTGTTCCCAAATTCCTTTGCCTCTGGGATTGCTGTACTGTATAAAAGAACATGCTGCGCCCCCGGTTATGTTTACTGTCTTTGTTGTTTCTTTTTATCTCCACTATTTTGTATTCAGACTCATCTGGATAAGCAATTGACAACAACAACACACACATATATACACACACAAAGCAAACAATGACTTTTTTAAATACTGTTATCTATGCAGTAGTGTTCTCTCAGTCTTTTGTCTCTCATTTTCCTGTATTTGTTTATTTTTTCTTTTAGTTTCAATTTGTTCTCCAAAGTCAGTTTAACTAATAAAATGCATATGATGATAGTGAAGAAAAGAAAGAAATTACATAACCAGGGCTTACTAAACATCACTCCTGAAAAGATCTTTCATAATCCTTGTTACTCCTCCTTTTCCATGGAGAAAAAATCCTTGTTACTCCTCCTTTGCCCTCCAATGTCCCCAATAAATTCAAATATTTATTATTATTATTATTATTAATAACAATTTATTTATTTATTTATTTTTTGTTTAAAATTTGTCATAAAAAAACCCCTCAATTTTTACATGATAAAAAAATGCATACCTTTAAATCTGGTAAATACATGTGCACACAAAACCAATGACCATTTTTTATTTAAATTTGTACAAATACTGGATTGATCAGGTATCAATCCAGTATTTGTACAAATTTAAATAAAAATTTCCAACTATGTTATATAAAAAAAAAAAAATTGTATTCCTGTGATTTAGTTTGCAGGATCTTTGCTCCAGTCCTCAATGTGTAATAAGCCAAATACAATGATTATAATACACTGATTTACTGTTCAATTATGATATATTGTTATTGGTACTAAAACCATCTTTGCTCCAGTCTTACAATTATCAGTGTTAAAAATATTTCCCCCCGCTTCATATATTGTGGCAATTTTGATAGACTTGACTATTTAAGATTCTTTGATGACAAGAAAGTACCAAATATAAGCATTTATTGTTACAAATTTTATATAAAAAGCATTTATACAATGCTCAGCATATATAAGTACACCCCCCCACAAATCGCTAATTTAAATTTATATTTTCTATAGGATGCTTTACAATATTGTATTTGTGCATATACATTAGTTTATTCAGTACTAAAGCCAAATCTGGAGCTTATCTAACAATGTAACTTACTATAATGATTCAAAATGTAGTAGCGCAAATATATATGTTATAGAAAAATACTAAATACAATTTTCAAAAATAGCACAGATCAAGAATATATATAGATATATATATATATAATTTTGTTAAAATATCTTAGTTTGTATATTTTTTTGCATAATTTTGCAGGAATTTAAATGATTATCTTTCCATTTCTAAAAATGTTTGGTGAATAAAATAATATTTTAATAAATATATCTGTTTAATAAATCTGTTTTGTTCAAATGCACCAATATATATTACCCATATTCACTAAGAAATGGATAAAAAAAACAATAATTCATTTTCAGAATGGGGTGTATTATCATAGTACATATAATGCTAGAGAATCATGTGACACTGAGGACTACTAATCATGCTAAACATTCAGTTTAAATAACAAAACTGAAATTGATTTTCAAATGGAATATATTATAAAGCAAATACATTTTAAATATGTATTGTATTTAAAATTACATTAATGCAGAATTTATGAACATAAGTCTATTTTAAAACATGAAACAATCTAACTTATCCCAAAATACCACAATATTTCTTTCCAGTAACAATCGATGTCCTGATCTGAAATGTAGGGTCAGGCATGTAAATAATATGTAAAAGCTTTAGAACAGAACAGAACACTCCGTTCTTCTGCATGTATTTAATCAAAAAGGGAGATGAAGAAGTAACATTTTGCCAATAACAAGCAAACCCACACTGAAATTGTGCAAATTTTAAGTCTTATTAGTAATCTTTGTTACACTCCCGTTTCAAAAAGTCCCTTTTTTCCACTACATTGTTTTTCAGTTGTTTGGATTTCTTGCCATCAATTGTCCACAAAATATTTTATAGGGCCCAAGAGATTGCAATTTAGTAGTTTAAGACTTTGGATGAAAATAATAATTACATTTATTACTTGATAAATACTACTGTTAAAACACAGATTTGTTTTTGTGAATTGGGGGTTTCCATTGTTTCTATACCGTACATACTGTATTTTCATTGCCCTACACCTTACATGAAGCTGTGTGTTGTTTTACTTTCAAAAACAAAAAAAAAAAATTATACACGTCATTATACAAGTCATTATACACATTTGTGTCCACAAAAAACACATATACACACACATTTGTGTCCTGATGTGTCACAAAAAGACATACATACAGACAAGACACCCACCTACCCAGCCACACGGTGTATATATTTATGGCTATGGAAAAAAAATGGGAAAAGTGAAAAAAAGAGATATGTGGACTTTATTTTAAGTGATTATGTTTTATTCTGTAAACTACTGATGCCATGTCTTCCTAACTTTTTTAGAGATTAGGGAAGAGCTTTGGTCACAAAGGACAAAGAAAGAGCTTCAGATTGCACAGCATGTCACCGTCTAGACTCATGAAATAAAAACCAGGGGCCGTTGACTAAACAAAGTACATAAAACTAAAAGATCAACAGGTGACTAATTATGTGTGTGACAAGTTGTAAATGTTTAGCAAGACTGTTTAAATGGCTTTGGTCTTAAAGTGTCCTGCAAAGACTGCAGATAAGTGACAAAAGGAACACTGGAAGGCCCGTCCTCCACAGACTGCAAGTGGTCAGATGTGAGCAGAGGTAACTGCAGATCAATGCCTCTTGGTGTGATCGTCTATAAACATCATGTCCTCATTTGCACGGAGCCTCGCTTCCCCTTATTCCAGTCTAGACGTTTTCCACACTTTTCAAGCTGTCAGCTTTTCCGATCATGATCAAGTCTTTTAATAGATCCACTAGAGTACAAGAAAAAATTGTGCAAAATAAAGAAAAATCTATTAAACTCTTATTAATCTATTTAACTCTTATTTATCTCTCTGACCTGAATGATAAAAAATAAACAGGTCATTGACCAGCAAGAACTGCTGAGTTTGTGTGTGTTTGTGTGTGTGTGTTTTGTGCCCACACTGAATTGGGAAATACATAAGATCAATGCTGACAAGATGTTAACTCATGGCCTTATTCTAAAGTGTAATAATGCATAATACATAAAGTGCATTTAATTATTATATGCTACTATAAGATGATTTTTTTATTAAATGAATTAACTAGTCATTTATTGTTTAGCCTTCATACCACACATGTTGATTTGACCCTTAAAAACATTTATTTTATGAAAGTCCATACATTGCTCTGATTATCACATTATTCTGTCAATATTTAAACATTTCCACAATTTTCTGATGAACAGAATGTTTCAAATAACAGCGTATAGAATGTTTTTATTTAATCTGAAATACTTCTGCATTTTAACTGTTCAATCTGCTGCAGCATTGCTAAGTAAAAACACAGATTTTTTTTAAAAACACCTGAATCATATGTATATTCATGACCACTTTCACATTCACAAACCTTCATAGCTTCATGGCTAGGACTTCATATAAATGGCTGATGTGTTTGGACATTTAAGCACAGTGTATGGCAAAAAATTACCGTACAGAACTAAAGATGCAGTGGTTTAAATAAAAAAAATTAAATGACACTATAGGCCAATATAAGATAACAGATCTAATGATTCTCCTGACCTAGAATCCAAAGGTAGTTTCAATGCAGTTAGCAGAATCCTGCATGTATCTATGTTTGTAGACAGCAGGAATAAAGGTTATGAAACTCCTAAGAGATAAACAACTTCAATTTACTTTAGTCCAAATCCAGACTCTTTATCTCATGTTATGATGTGGCTGGAAGGTTAAAGAACTGTGGAGTAAATCAGTGTCTCACGACATTAAACAACTCCAAAGTTATACACCCCTAGAATTACTCATTGCGCAGTCACAAATAATAATAACTGTAATAATAATTATAATGTTAGATTATGTTTTTGAACAACTAAGGCTAAGATTCAAGAAGTAGGCAATCAATCTCTTTGCTAGTGTGTTCAGATGTCATTCATCATATCAAGAAAGAAATATCAGCATGCAGGCAGTGATCATTTTGTATATTAATAAAGGGACAGATTCCTAAGAAGTGACCACTAAAGCGGGTCACACTTTATTTTGATGGCTCGTTTGTTGAATTTAAGTTACATTGCATCTACATGCCAACTAATTCTCATTAGATTATAAGTACACTGCCAGGTTGGGGTGAGTGTAGTGTAAGTTGACATGTACTTGCAAAGTTTCTTAAAGTCAGTTAAATGTCAGTTGAAGGAGCAGTATCAACATATATTAACCAGACAGTTTACTAATATTCAATTGGACCATCAAAATAAAGTGTTGCCCTAAAGTGAATGGTGAGGGGATACCATAGGATGGTGTGATATGCATTCTATTTGTATAAAATGCTACAATGTGCAATCTCTGCTACAGGTCAGTCCCTTTTATTACTGGACATAAAAGCAGTATGAATGATCATTATTGACCTCTTTATAGATAGTAATGAAATGTAAATAAAAAACAAAGCAAAAATTATTTCTTCTCAAAAATCATGTCTTTACACTAAAAATGCTGGGGTCCACACAATTCTTTCTTGTCACCCCAACACAAACTGATTAACTTAATAGTTTTTACAAATTGAAGTAGCTTCAGCATAAAACAATTAAGTTGTCCTCAAAAAACTCAGGAGTTGTGTTGATTTAGCTCATTTTAGAGAGTCATGAGGAGTTTGAACATGCAGCAAAAATATTTTGAGCAAACATACCAGAAATAACTTTATCAGTGAAGTATAGTGTATTTTTATGCCATAACATTGATGCTGTAGATACTGCGTATATTTACTCGAGGAGATATTTCGCAATTGTTTTGTCATTCAGAGAGTCATGTACTGTAGATGTAGAAAAGAGCACGTAACCAACTGCAAAATCCATGATAATAAATGGACCTTGTACCATATAGGGCACCAGGGTACCAGATAAAGAAAGTACCCACTATTTTATAACATTGTTTTATTTTTGACTGATGTTGTTTCAAAGGTCACTGGCACTGAAGTAAAATAAAGTAGCTTATAATGAATAATTGAAGACAATCTGCGTGAAAGCAGCTGTTGTGGCAAACGGAGTTTACTCACCTCTTAAGGATGTTTACTATAGTCATTTGCCACATCGCAAAGTAGTAAGGAGAACAAGTGAGAGATGAACGCGAGTGATTGCAGGAGGTCTTGATAGGTCAGAGGTGGTGTTATCACACAACGTCATCTCTGTATCGCTATAAAGGGACAAGCCATCTGTGGGACATCACAACCTCAGCCCAATTCTCTCGAGGACTGCAAAGAGGTACGCAAACTTATTTTTGTTGTGGTCATTTTTAAGCAGAGCGAATCTAAAGAGCTTTAACCTGAAACGACAGAATAACAGTTATTACTTTCAGTGCGCAAATACGCAGTATATTGGCGACATCTAGCCGCCATCGCTTGCCATGATTGGTAAATTCAGCATCTTTTCGTAAATGTTAGAGGAATATCAACAAACACTATTAAACGTCAACAAACAATGCGTATGAATGTTTTGAAAGCGCGAAATATAGATCACAATTTATTATATATGTTGTATTTAATTTTATCGTATATTGTTTTTTAGTTTTCAAAAGTGAATAACGTCTTTGTTATGATTAACAATAAATCTTGTTCAACCAGAAGCTTTTATTTATTTATTTATTTAAAGATGAACATAAGCGTAAGCCACATAGAAAAAAAGTAATCTGAATCAGTTAAAATGAGGATGTGTGAGATTTCTGGCTCTCTAACAGTGTTTCATTTTCTCTGTTACAGGAAAAAAAACGACAAGATGAAACTGTACTTGGCTGCAGCCGTGCTGATGCTTGTACTTGCTGTACACACAGGTAAAATCTCTATATTTCTACTACACCATATTGTTGTTGAACATTCTAAACTCTACTTTGTTTACCTTAAATTTAAGCAGAGGCCCAGGAGGAGCCCACACTGGAGCAGCATTTTACTAAATTTGGGACCCAGGTGAAGGAGATTGCAGAGGACCTGGCAGATAAGACCAAAACCGCCTTCCAGAACATTGAACAAAGTGAATTTGGCACTAAAACCAGGTAAGAGCATCATAATAAAAATGTAATGATAATATTAATAATAATAATACACACTTGACATTATATTTATTTTTATATAATTATTATAAAGATGTATTGACAGAAGCTGCTTCACATTTTTGATGAACTTTTCTAACATGATGCTTTCGCTGTGGCAGGAACTGGTTTACCGATCAGTATGAGAAGCTGAAGCAGAAGATGACTGAAACCTTCAATTAAAAAAAAATCAAGCCCTTGCACCCCAGTTACCTTGTGTTTTGTGATATCACCTCCACTCTGTTGAGCCGACTGGCACATTTGTTACAGATCAATACAACGTCACTCTGCGATATTTTGCTTGTCATCTGTGTAATGTGTAAAATAGTTAATTTTGTGGGATGCTGTAAAATAAGAAAAAATGAGATAAAAAATACATGCAGATTTTCTTTTTCAAAAGAATAAACAGTGGAAAAAATAACACATTTGTTGTTGCTTCATTTGCAAGGTCTATAATTCAAAATGTCACACTCATCAACAAACAAATGAACACTGAATGATATAAATTTATATATATTTTTACTCACATCAACCTACAAAGTAGAAATAGGATACAATAAATAGCTTATACATCAGTTCAGCATAAAATCAATAACAGACAAAAAGCTATTAGGCACACGCTTAATATACATGAAGCCACATCAGCAACACAAACAAGACACCAATCAATAAATAATCAGTCAATAAAAATTATATAATCTACCATGCAAATTTAATATCACAGGTCAAAGGACTTCCACCATCAGACCACAGTGGGCTAAAGTCACTATTTATTTTCTGTTAATGATCAACACATTCTCATCATTGATATCAACATCATCAAAGTCAGGTGGACTGAGTAACTGCATGACCCATTTTTCCTTGAATTGTATCCCACTATTGGATTTTTCTGGCCTGAATGAAACAAATGTAAACTTGTTTTTCTGTTCAGTGCCTCAATGGATCAAGGTTAAAATATCCTATATGTGCTATTATATATTTTTTTATATATATATATATATATGTGTGTGTGTGTGTGTGTGTGTGTGTGTGTGTGTGTGTGTGTGTGTATGCATACAGTTGAAGGCATATTTATGCACATAAAACATTTTTAAACATTACTTGATAATAAGTAATTTATTTTGTTTTTGCAACAAAATTTTTTGGCATACACAATTTTTTGCTAGCTATTTTGCAATATCATTTAGTTAAAATGCCAATTAAAATGCTTAAATAATCAGGTTAACTATGCAAGTTAGGTTAATTAGGCAAGTCTTTGGACATCAGTGGATTGCTCTGTAGCCACTCAGAAAGTATACATTTTTAAGGGTGCTAATGTTGTCTTTAGCAGTTTTTACATAAAAAAATGTATTCTAGCAAAATTCAAATTAGACTGTTTCCAGAAAAAAAATTATAAAAGGAAATAATGTGAAAAATGTCCTTGCTCTGTTAAACATAAAAATCAAACAAAAAAAAAATCAAAGGAAGGCTAATAATTTTGTCCTCAACTGCATTTCTGTTTATAGATGTTGATTGGTTCACTAAGCTTGCACATATTGTATCAGACTGCATTTTAATCAGGTAATAGAAGTTTTATCATAAAACTGTGCACATTTTAATAAACAGTGATGCACAAATACTTCACAGAACAAGTTGAGATATCATATCACTGAGAAGAACATCTTAGAAAAACTATAAATGCAATAGGTTTCCACACTAGTGACAACAAATCATAATTTTGGTGGCTTAATTTTTGGTCAAATATTTATTGCAAAATGAACAAGCTATAGGAGGATCCATAAGCATTATTAATATTGATACTTGTGCTTATGATTTTATAGCTATGAACCAAAACAAAACACTTAAGATATGTATCTGTGTCTGAAGTCTGCACTCTCAGAAATAAAGGTATGCAAACTGTCACTAGGGTGGTACCTTTTCAGAAGGTACATGTTTGTACTTAAAGGGTACATATTAGTACTATGGACCTTTTCGGTACAAATTTGTACCTTTTTAAAAGGTACCACCCCAGTGACAGTTTGGGTACCTTTATTTCTGAGAGTATGGCTGAAGAAAATC
>CAIGQZ010033112.1:9119155-9159587 GCA_903798205.1 Danio tinwini
ACACACACACACACACACACACACACACACACACACACACACACACACAAGCAAAATATTGAATATGTCTCGTCTCAAAAGACTGTACTTTCTCGAAGTCACATTAGTCATCCACATGAGTCATTGAGGATTGTCTTCATTTACAAAGCAACTATAATGAAACTGAATGTTGCTCCTCATGAAGTGTAAAATAATGTATTTCTCTTTGTTTTGTTGCAAGGATTTCTGCTTTAGATCATTTAGCTAGATGTTAGCTGGTTTACCAGCCAGTTAAATTAATTAATTAATTAATTAATTCATTCATTCATGCATTCATTCATTTACTGAAAAGGTCTAACTGCCTATAATCTTGTCTGACCCACTTTAGCCTGTTTGTTAAAAGCAGCTACAACAACCATTTTAAAGGAATTCTTTTTTTCTTGATTGCTTTGATGCAGCCGTCAACTGAAACTCCACATTACTGTTAACACACAGGCCTAAACAGCAGCGCTCATGGTCAAATCTACATATTTTGTTTGCAAAATGCACATACCGTGTCAAAATATTTAAAATATGCAAAAAAAAAAGCTAATTTTACCTTCAAACAACACAACTTGCAAACAAGAATACGAATCACTACACAATGGACAACAAAATACAGAACTCAGTGTGAAACACTGCACCATTGCTTGCCATTGTAGCCTATTGCCAATGCCATTTCTTCACTTTAGAATTATAAGGTTCAATCTGACATTTTTGTCAAAATTGAGTTATTGACATATTTTTATTAAATGACAACTTATTTACATTATGGCATGTTTTTTATGTTGTTTGCAATTTAAGACTTTTTATTTACAGTAAAAAAAAAAAAGTCACACACGTACTGTTTGCTATGGAATGCAAAAACTTTAAAGCTCAATATCTCAAAATCATTCAGAACCCAGAAAAAACCTTATAATTCCAAGGTGATGATTTGTTGTCTTTCTATTTGGGCTGTCAAATTGGCCTATTTGCAAAGAATTTGATCCAGAATAAGAAATGTTTTGATTACAGTAAATTTATATTGAATTCATGACATTTTTTCAAACTGTGGCTGAAAACAGAAATACTGTTACTGTAAAAAAATAAAAGAGACAAAAGTAATAAAATACTGTAAATATTAGAGAAAACACAAGTAAACCAAAATACAGTCAAATCTATTGTGAGTATAAGACATTATTACCACTACCACTATTAAGAGGCCACTATTGACCTCTTCCATCCATGCTGGCACAGAGCAACACAGACCTTCCACTGTTTTTATAAGGTTTGCGGACTGATTGCTAATTGAAGATTTGTGTGAAGGTGTGTCAAACCACTGGTTCAGTGATTTCATACTGATGTTGGTAGTTTCTAATGGTTAGGAATAGATGGTTTCTGTTTGGTTACCATAACTAAAACAATGAATTTTAGACTGCTTGACATCCGTGTTAACTGTTTTGAAAAATGTTGGGGAAAATGTGTCAATCCAATGAGAATGAATTTACACATTTGCAAGACATGTCTTCTGCTCTGATGGGATAGTGATGATGAAGATCAAGTGATTCCTAGTTTCACTGAGCGTGTCTTAGCAAATGAGAATGAATGCCATTTTACATGACATGCATTGCCATATACTGAAAGCAGCAGAAGATAGTTCACCTCAGATCTTGAAAATAAAATAAACCGTTTGAAATTGAACTGATTTAAAACCAACACATATCAGTGATTCAGCATGTACATTTAATAATGTTAAAGAGGGTTAATATGTATTAAATAGATGAAACCTTACCATTTCATAAGTGAGTGCATGTTCTTTGATTCTGAATGGCTGTATTCAAATTTCTGTGGTGTTTCGTCTGGTGCAAACAGCCAAAGTGCTTATCACTGCAAACCTCATCACGTAGCGTGTTGTTAGGACACAGGGTTACAAAGTAACCTGCTCACCTAATGTTTATGCTCGTAATATTCATATTATTTGCTAATTAATAACCTCATGTGGAACTCTGAATCTGATTCTAAAGTCTGCTACTGCCCGGAGATCACATTTCGGTCACAGACGCATGCTTTGAGAGCCTTCCTGAATGAATGAACAAAATACACAGTTTTCCTCAAAGGCAAACTGGGGTGTTGAAATATAATTGGCTAAACTGGCTTTGGGCGGGTTAAGAGATCCAAAGCAAAGACAGACCTTCCAGTGTTGCTTTAACTACAGTGTAACCATTGTAACCAATTCAATTAAAATCATCTTTATTTGTATAGCGCTTATACGATGTAGATTGTGTCAAAGCAGCTTCACATGGAAGTTTATAGTGAATTGAAACAGTGTCAGTTCAGTTTTCAGTGTTTAAGTTCAGTTCAGTTTAGCTCAGGTCTGTGTGGGTTAAAAATCACTACTGAGAGTCCAAACACTGAAGAGCAATTCCATCGATGCGCAGCTCTACAGATCATGCAAGCCAGTGGCGACAGTGCAAGCCAGTGGCGACCACTGTATTTCTACCAATCAGAGTGACATTCAGCCAGTCTCCTGCTTTTGTTCAAATCACTTCAGAAATTTAGTTTTTCATACAGCAAATTATAGCGTAACATGACAAGATAATGTGGATTCTAAAAACATCTAAACAACTCTGATGGACATCTCAAATTATTAATGAATTTATATATAAGAAACATCTAAAAAAAAAAGAAAAATCACAATTTTTGTTACCCATTATAAGCAAACTTGATGAATAATCTTACCTGTAATGCTGTCTGAAATCACAATGTGAGCCCCCTGGTGGCCACGGGGCCCTATGCAATCACTTATGTCACTTGTTGGGTAGAGCCAGTTTGGAGTCAGGGGATTGGATGAAAATGAACCTTTCTAGTGTGCGTTTGTTGAGTGCCTCTATTTGTACAAACTATCAAATAGAGTATACTTTTAAGGGCTGTATTCAGTTGTGCAATATTTCTTTTTTAGTTTGGCCTTTGAGTACAAATTTCTACGATAAAAAATCCCAATTCCAATTTCACAGGATATAGCATAACATTTATTGTGATAACATTTTTAATTTTTTTTCAAAAAGTTACATTGCATCTACATGCCAACTAATTCTCATTAGATTATAAGTAGACTGTTAAGGTTGGAGTTAGCATTGGGGTTAGGGTTAGTGTAAACTAACATGTACTGTACTTAGTTTAATGTCTGTTGAAGGAGCGGTATCTACAGATATTAAGCAGACAGTCTACTAATACTCAAACAGACCATCAAAATAAAGTGTTACCCAGTTATATCTGCATTATTTGTTAATTGTGCAGTACTATGAAGTGACTATGGCTACATCTGAAATCACACATACTTTCCTACTATTCCAACAGTAGGTGAAAGACAATATGTGACAAAAGTAGTTTGAATTTAAAAAAGAAAGCAAAAAGTACCAACATTACCACACATGGACTACAGTACATCCATATATACTTTTAGTGGTTGCAAAGTGAAAACTTAAGAGAGTATGTGATTTGTAATGCAACACATGTGATTTAGAATGAAGAAGGACTCCTCTCTGATACTTTCTTTTTTGGCGTGCAGGAGCAGAGAGCTTCCGTGTGCCCAGGCAGGCTGAGGAGGAGAAGGGAACCATCGCTGTTGTGGTTGACACCCTGAAATCCTACTATGACCAGAGTGTGGACACTGCCAGCGGCTATGTAGATACCATCAAGGGCTACAAACTGGAAGAGAAAGCCAAGTAAGTCTAATTTTATATATTGGTGGTAAAACAAAATTGTCACTTGTGGTTTTCCCATAAAAAATAATTAGGAAATGCATATGTAATAGGATAAAATAGAAACTATAGTAGAAAATATATAAAAGTAGAAAATATATTAAATTTACAAAATGGAACAAAGCAAATGAAAGTGCAGCATTAAATGTGTGACACAAGAACAATTCAGACATTGTTTGGCAAAAAACATTGGCTGGCAGCTAGTTCTCTGCAACTCTCACATGGGCGCCCACTGAAACTAAGCAGGGCTGCATTCAGTCAGTACCTGGAAGGGGACCAAATGGGAAAGCTAGGTTGCAGCCGGAAGTGGTGTTAGAGAGGCCAGCAGGGGGTGCTCAACTTGTGGTCTGTGTGGGTCCTAACACCCCAGTATATTGACGGAGATTCTATACTGCTCTGCGAGTCTGTTTTGGATAAGACGTTAAACCCAGGTCCTGACTCTCTGTGGTCATTAAAAAGCCAAATTTGCCCACTGGCCTCTGTCCATCATGGTCTCCTAACCATCCCCATATCATAATTGGCTTCATCACTCTGTTATCCAGGTGGATGCTGCACACTGGTGATGAATGAGGAGATTCTCCCCATTGTGCAAAGTGCTTTGAGTGTCTAGAAAAGCATTATATAAATGTAGGGAATTATTATTATTATCAACAATGGAGGGGGAAAATATCAAACACTTGACAAAAAGTAACCTTTGTTAATGTCTAAATATATAATTAAATCCACACTCTAATAAAAGCAAGTAATGACTGAAACTGCTGAGTAGTTCTTAAGGCAAACCATAGTTAGTAGGTCTTAAGCTCTACTAAAGTCATGCGTAGTCACATTGAATGATGTAATATGCAATAAAAAGCATTTGAATCCTTAAACTGCCTTTAAATTCTGCATCTAATGCATTTATATATAACTGTCCTATGAAAATGAAATGCAAATTATATTTTTATAAGACATTAAATTACAGTCAGTCACTAATAACAGACAATGCACACATCTGCATTGCGAGCCATGAATTCACATAAAGTTAACAAAACATACTTGATATTTTCTTATATCCTATGAAAGAGAAAAGAGCAGGAAGATAAACTCAGTCATAAGGAAATTCTCATTTTAATTGATTGATACAATTAACACAAAACACTCCGGGAGATTTGGGAGGAATTCAAGGTTGTGAGTAAAGGGAGACCATTCTTCAATAATCGCAAGGTCCTAAACTAATGTAAACTAAACTAAGGGTCATCTCTTTTCTACAATTATACATAGCGGGAGGCTGCCTTAAATGTTTAGCTGGAACGTAGTATTATGTTTAAATTAAGTTCAGAGGTACAACACAAAAATATTTAGTAGTGTGTAAGTTGTAACTTAGTCCACCTTTAAGTCACAACTAGGCTACGTTTTAACTTACACACTGCTGGTGCAACCAGCCCCTGGGCTTTTAGACATAATGACGTGAAGCTTCCCAATACAATACATGGCCAATAATGACATTTTGATGTTCTTAAACATGACTACTCTGACATTATGCCTTTCCTCCCTCAAGAACCCTCTATAGCGATACAGTCCGTGCTGTGGGCACCTACGCCGGCATCTTTCAAGACCAGCTGTACCACATTTTGTACTCTCAAGATAGCCATTAAGTCACATATATAACAACACCTGAACACAACTCCATCTCTTTCCGGTCCCGAGTCTACCCCCACACTGGAAGCACAATTACACACATACCGCAAGAAGACAGCGCGGTCTGGGGTGAACACATGACTGGCGAACTCTTGACTTCCACTGGCCTGTTACCTTTGCCTATTCTGCAAAAGCACCTTGACACACATCAGTAAATAAGTATGTAAAATTATAGGTTAAGCCATGTCTAATGTTCAAACACAAGCTGTTATTGGATGAAGATCAGATGCCCGTGCTGCTGGCTGATAACCTGCGCCCAGGTTAAAGCAGAATCCTTGACTGTTTCATTGTAGTTTGCCTTTATAGATTAAATAAATCCTTGTATTATATCAGCTTTAAGTGGTTCTGTGTCCATGAGCATTAACGCACTGCAATAAAACTCCACATTTGTAGAAAACTTTCTTTGTTTGTAAGCCTTTACGTATGTGATATCAAACAGATAAAATAATCACTCTAAATACCAATCATTTGGAAGTTGATTGCTAGAAAATGTGTTTAAATGCTGTCTTGATTAATTACTTGGCTATTAACAACTGTTTATATTAGGGTTTACAATTGAAAACAAATACTCTGAGGACGAGACTGCCTAATAGGTTAAATATGATTTGCAATGACGGAATCTAATTAGGCATCATAATTATGCATTATTATAATTTCAATATAATGAGCTTCTTGAATGAAATGACCATTAAGCATTATGAGCCAATGTTCTTTAATAAATCAAAAATTTTAAAAATGACACAAAATATTAGTCATGGTATTTGAGGTAGATGATATAATTATATTAATCAGTAAGACAAGTATAAAGCACCACCATATTAACCATTAAAACATTAACTCAGTGAATGTTTAGAACTTTCCTAAAAAAACATCAAGAAAGCGATGTGCAACATATTTATTCATGATTCAATAATAGAATGTTCTGTATCCTTTCATATAAGATAACCAGTTATATAAGACAACAAACTGGGTCCACACTTTTACAAATAAAAAAAAAAAAAACATTTTTCTCACTCTAAGTCAAATGTCAAATTCCCTGACTTTCACCAACTATAAAGCTAAATAAGACAGATTTCATGCAAATTTTGGCTACACTTTAAAAAAAAAAATCCATGAACTTAGTTTTTTGTATTGTATTTTTTCTCCATTTCAAGAGTTCACACTTAGTTGATTATTGATTATTAAGCATGTTTGGCATGCTGTCCCGGGAGAGAGCCCTGAGCTCATAAAATCCTCGATCCCAGGGCTCCCTCCCATTGCAGGGTGAGAGGGGAGTTTGAGCTCAGATAGATCTCGAAACTCCCCTGCTGTAGTAGCTAATAAACCGATAGGGATTGCTCTTAAGACATGACTACTTACTACACTGAAAAAAATCATTAAATGATTCCTTGGATTTACTCAATGTTTTTTCGTTAAATGGCTGTAAACAATTTATTTGGGCTTAATTTAACAGACAAATTAAGTAGAATTTTATTACATTGTATTTGTTTAAATTCAACACAAATAAATTGTTTGCAACAGTTTTGCAGACATCATTTTTTTTTCAGTCTAGAAGCACGTCTATGGTGCTGATTTGAATTAGTCAATCAACTTAAGTTGTATGTTTTTGGATGGTGGGAGGAAACAGGGGGCCGAGGGGAAACTCACGTGAGCACGGAGAGTATATATATTTCCGCACAGAAACCTCGGCTGTCTTGTTAAGAACGAGAACCAGTGACGTTCTTGCTGTAAGGCAACAGTGCTAACCACTGGGCCACCGTGCCACCCATCTAGGAAAGGAGGATGAATAGGGGTAGAAGGGGGATTCTTCAAAACGAAGATGGCTGTAATATGGAACTTAGGGTATTTATAGTGGCTAACGTAGGAATCGTCTGATTGGTAAGTCATGCATTGGCCAATGCATGACCAGTTGTGTTCAATCATAAGCACGTGATCTCGAAATTAGTTTATAAATAAACTTCACTTATTATGCTTTTAAATTGCATTATGGAATCTTAATCTTGAATAACAAAGATGTATAAATTCTGTGTATATTTTCAATGCAAAACAACACAGCAAATTGTGTATATTTCGCAACAAATTTTAAGAAACCCTCAAAATCATTTTAGGCTACAAAAATTATGAAATTGTGCTCAAAATAAAAGGGACCTGTTACGCACTGAATGTACAAAAACAGATACTGTCAGTATATTAACAAGCACAGACTGGTGAATGCATTTGACTGTTGGTTGCCAAGCGGGAAAGAAAATAGTAGTGAAAAATATACCATAACAACAGACAAAACACGCGAAACAACCTGATAAAAAATAATAAATGGGAAGTGTGTACTTTTTAAAATGGCAAACAACAATTCTCTGATATTCCATTACTTAGACAAAACTAATATAACACATTATCTTTATCATTAACATTTCAGACTTTCAATGTCGGTTTCACCAAGTTAAATTGAAGACGTTAAGACATTTTTAAGACCATTATGAATGAAACTTTATACTCATAAACGGCTAAGGCTAAGGAATTTTTCAAATGGCCTAGATGGAAAAGATTATTATCAAAAAAAAAAAAAAAAAAAAAGATTATAATTGAATGCATTTAATAATACAATAATAAATTAATAATAAAAATGTAAAATATTTTTTTATATTTCTTAGCAAAATATTTTAAATAGTGTGAAAAAACAAGCAAGCTCTATTTGTATCCATACACTTTTTTTCCAACATAAACGTTCTTTAAAATAAAAAAGTTTTAAAAACTATAATAAACTAAATCTATGCACACAATCTGTCCAGGTCGGTGTCCTCAGCAGTATATACAGAGAGCACTTTTAAACAAATGTTATTGTAAGAAAATAGTTCAATCATTATGATAAATAGTTAAAATTACCTTTTTAAATAAAAGTGTTAAGTTTTATTGAGATGGATTGTTGGTGATTGTATGGGTTTTGGCCAGATTGGGTAGCAATACATGAACAAAGTAAAATTAAGACCTGTTAAAAAGATTCAACTAAAAAGTCCTACAACAACTTACAAGACTTGTTAAGGCCTAAAAGTTTGATTTTGGGATTTAAGACATTTTAAGACCCCATGAAAACCCTGTATATATTCCAAAAAATTCCATGAATTTATTTAATGAATGAATTTATTTCCATGTTTAATTTAATAAATAGCGTCTATTTCTTGAGAGAAAAACATTGTAATGATATTTGTTGAAAGAAAATGTTCCAGAACTATTGATGGGAATAAAGAACATACATTTTTAGATCTGTACATATGACACTATTCAAAGTCAGTTTTATTGCTGTTTTCTCAAAATATTTCATAATATTGTCAGTGTTTAAATCTTTTCTGCCACCATTTATTCACACTATCCTGTTTTATATGCCTACATTTTAGTTACAAATCTGGATATGAACTCATAGAGATTTCAGTAATTATGTGCAGAAGGTTAATTGGGGAACAACAGCAGCTTGAAGAAAACATGAGGGCAATTCATGACAGTGCTCTTTCTTTAGGTTGTGTCATACATAAAACAATGCAACCTTGTAGTCATGCTCTTTATACACACACTTGTGTTAGGATTAAATATTTATAATCAAACACAGCTAGCGGCAGGGTCGGCCATGACCCACAGCAGGCAGTGTACTTTGCTCCAGGGCAGCAGCTGAATTTAGAAGAAAAGCTCTAGGAACGGGGTTTCAAACCAACAAGCTTTCTGTTTGCCCACTTGCCTGCTTATATAAAAACAACATATACAATTAAAATCTCTACTTTGTATTGTTGTATTTTTCCTGTAAGTGTTTTTAATAAATCTAAGATGTACAAATTACACACTGTCAGTACTCTGTTTTTATGTCAAAACTGATGAGCTGATTATTCTATAATACTAACCTTTAAACCACTCAAAACTCTCTACTTTTTGTTAATATTTTGTTCCTCCTGTCAGTATAACTATGTTTCCATCCACCTATTTTTATGCGCATTTAGAAATATGCCAAGATTTGCATAAACTTTAAAAACGCACAAAAAACGTAACATAATCCTTTAACATAATCAACATAAAAAAATGTGTATAAACTACAATGGAAGCAGTATTCCATCTACAATGGAGAGAGTATTAATGGACAAAGTAGTGGACCAAATGTATTATCAAATATTTTAAATGTTGTTTTGTTCTAAAATGCCATATCCAAAGTATCATCAAAGTGGTTCAGTTTCATGATAGCACTTCCCAGAACTGTCTTGAGCAGCTGTGCTGTCTTACGCCTTCAAAAGCCACCGCTCACTCATTGCATTTTGAGTTTGTCTTCTAAGGAGGTACAAGTCACTTATTATTTAATTCAGGAAGGCTCTGAAAGCATGCGTCCGTGACCAAAATGCGACCTCTGGTGGACAGTAGCAGACTCTGAAATGAGATGCAGATTCTCATTTAGCATTTCTCATTTTTCACATGAGGTTATAAATTAGCAAATAATATAAGGCCCAATCCCAATTGTACCCCTTAGCCCTTCCCCTTACCCCTCGTTTTGCGCGTTCTCGACAGGGGGGGGGGGGGGGGATTTGCAATTTTCCAGAATACACATGCCACAACGGCAGTAGTGCTGAACCCGGAAGTAAGGAGATCCACAAATTAGTTTTTTTTTGTCATTATTAGGAATTTTTACGACAAACAAACATATGTTTTAATATATTCATAACCGCGTTTGTGTTTTACCGTCATGTTTAAAAAAAAAAAAATAATAATATAAAAAAAATCACTAAATTTCGCAATCTATAATCCCTAATAATAACTCCTGTACAGCAGTCCCACAACATTCTGACACTGAATACCCTGTCAGAGCAGTCAAGTGGCTGAAAATGAGCTTTTTACAGTGTCTGGGGTAATGTTAATAGTGGGGTAAGGGTACAAAAATAGAATTGGGATTGGGCCTATATAAATATTACGAATGTAAACATTAGGTGAGCAGGTTACATTGTAAACCTATGTCCTAACAACACACTATGTAACGATTTGCAATGGTAAGCAATTTGTTTGCACCAGACGAAACACAAAAGACAAAAATACAGCCATTCAGCATATTATATCATAGCATATTACCAATGAATACATGTAACAGTGTCTATGACTATCTTAAATCTGTTTGGACACAAGTGTTTTTTTAATGGCATTTATCTTGGTTAAACTTGATAAGATCACTTATCTTCACATTCTGTCCAGATGGTGAAACCGTTTAATGGCTGCTCTGTGTCTGGTTCTAGACCTCAGATCAGACTCACAGCAGATGATGAATGTGCCAAAGTAGTGGATCATGATACAACCATGATACAACTTATCAGTTTTGAACTGTAAAGTAAAACGTTGCATTTTTATAGATAGATAAAACATTAAAAATATAAGAAGAGGAGGGCTTTTGTATAAAACTGAATGGATTTTTTTTTTGAAAAACAATCAGCTTTATTCAGCTTATTACATAGCTACTTACCACAAAACATAAGAATTAGGGACAAAACATTGTTTTGAGCCGTAATAATAAATTATTATTATAAATTACTTTAATTAAAAACAAAGCTGGCCGAAATTATGCTGGCTGAGTGGAGCTGATAAAGCATACATTAACCTGTGCATTATTCAGTCACAAGATGGTGCCAAACAGTCAAAAATGCAAAGATGACAGAAACAAAATCAGTTAAATGGAGCATAGACTAACCTACAAATTATTCATTCACAAAAAGTCGTCAAACAGTCAAAAACAGCAGCATGACAAACAAGCAGATATATATGAATGTGGATGTACTGACTCAGCCTGTGTTATTCAGCGGTTGTTATCTCTAAATAACATACCTTTGAATGTCATGACCAACCAATCAGAACCGTTTTAATGCAGGCTTTAAAATGTGATAAAGCCTGGTTTATTGGTCCATTGGGTTGCATTGCTTTACCACAATCTAGCCGCCCCAGAGATTGTTTTCAAGAGGGCTAAGACCACCTCCTAAAGGTGGCCATGGATCAGTTGTTTTCGTGCAGAAAAAAATGTAATAGAAATGCCTTTAATAGAATTTGGGTTCTTGTTATTTTCATTTTCACCTAATGAACAGCTAAGCGCCATTTGTTATTTGTTTATCAAGGTATTTGTAAGGCTTATTGAAGTTATTAAGTGTTTAAAGCTGCTTTAAAAATGAATAGCAAAAAACTTTTACAATGACTACAATAAGTCAACTGTGGAAAGAATATTCTTTAAAACAGAGTTGGGTTTCTGTTTGGTTTAAACAAGTGCACAAATACAGTGTGTGGCCTGAAATTCAAATTGATAAAACATATGAATGTTCTAAATTGATTAAATTCATTCACTCTTAAATATCTCAATAAGATAAAATTTTCTCATTATGACAAAAATATCAGTTAAACAATGAGGGTGACCACAAGATGTTTACAAGACATTTACATGGATGGCCAGTTTATCAGAACGTGTCTGAGACTGCGTGTACAAGTCTGCATCCAGATACTATTGTTTTATCATGTTGATTAAAAATTCATGTTTTGTCTGATATCCAGATCAAAATCTATGAATATTTCTTACATAAACGCAAGAGTATTTCTTAGCATGTTTATCACGAGTGATTCATCTCATGTAAAGCAGTTAACTGCAGATACAAGTGCTCTATTCTTAACTTATAAGCACATACATAATGTGCTTAATGATTTTCATATTTTGTTAATAAATTTTTTTCATTACTAAATTAAGTATCGCATAAATTTCAAACCAGTTATTTGAGAGAAGTTGCTGGTTTTTAAAGATTATTCAGAATATGTAAGTAAATGATTAATTAACTATTTAAATGAACATTTATAGATCTTAATATTCAGGCATATATTAATAGATAATTGTATGTTAATAAATGCTTTATTAACTTAACTTCATCCAGTTTTGTGAACTAATCTTAAATGAAAACTATTTATGCTTCATAAACTGCTCATAAATGACATTTAAAGGCTCTAATTATCTAAACAGGAAAAAAGACTAAAAGCTACTTTATTTTGTTCAATTCATCTGAAAATACACAAATCCTACAAGTTCTCTCAGAAGATTACAGTATGTTCAAAATTCTGCAACACAGGTTCTGCCACACACATCATCACACCACCATAATACTCCTGTACTTCAGCAACTATGCTGGTTTCCTATTAAGTCACGAATTGATTTTAAGACCTTGATTTTAACCCTCAAAGCAGTGCAGCTTCAAAAATAAAATTTTTACTTATGTTCATATTTTTATTGTTTTGATGTATTTCTTTTTTTATTGCTGTGCTGTTTCTGCTATTGTTATTACTTTTATTGTTGTGCTGTTTCTGCTATTGTTATTACTTTTATTGTTGTGCTGTTTCTGCTATAGGTATTATTTTGGCTTTGTAGTGCTTTGAGTTTAAGAAAGGCGCATTACAAATAAATTGACTAAATGAAACTGCATTAAATGAAAAATGAATCTTTGCAATCTTAACTAAAGTAAAATTACTGTGCAGTTTAAACATAGCTAATAAACCATTGAAATGTTGTACAATTTAATGTTACATTTTGACACTCCTGTTTTTCAGCAATGTTTAAATGTTACAGTAATTTTACTTTTTAGATAAGATCGCAAAGATGTATTGTTCATTTAATACTGAGCCTTTATTATCATTTATTGGGAATTTCAAAAACATAAACAGTCCTCACTTCAGGTCACAAAACTGAAAGAAGTTGAGTTAATAAAGCATTTATAAACAAAAACAATTTACTATTAGTATATGCCTGAATAATAAGTTATAAATGTTAATTTGAATAGTTTATTAATCATTTATTAACTCATTCTGAATGATCTTAAAAACCACCAACTACTCTTAAATACAAATGATTTATAAAGAATGTGATTCTTAATTTAGTCATGAAAAATTAATCAGTAACAAAGTATGAATGTACAATTATTAAGCACATTTTAAATGTACTTAAAAGTCAAGATTAAAGCATTTGTATCTGGAGTTATAAACAGCTTACTAACGTTGATTAACGTAGAGTAAATGTTAAACAAACAATGAATTCACTATTCTCTAAGGCTTAATAGATGATTATTATGTGTGTAGATAAAGCGTTACCAGAAATTATTTTTCTGCTGGGGTCACTGGGAGTGTGAAGACACAAGTTAGCCTCAGCAGTTCCTTGCACTGTTCAATTTGAATTGACAATTTTTTATGTGTACCTTTATTCTTTCTCTTAGCACAAAAACTCATTGCAAAGCATAGTGATAGAGACAATCCTTGTAATGTAATCCTTAAAGTCCAAGATTTCATCAGCATTTGCATCCAGATACTTGAATATCTTGTCCACAGCTTACTTCTCTGGGTTATACTTTATTAAACACAACATACTAAAAAAGTGTAATTAGTACAATGGTATGCTAATATAATAGTTATTTCACAATATATTTATTATCAGATTTAGTTAAAAACAACATTAAATTAAGACTTTAAAATAAAAATATCAATAACATAAACATTTATTTTTCAGCTGATCAGTCTATGACAAAAAATTGTGTGGTCTCTCACCCCAAAGATGAGGCTCATCGCTGCTGTGATCAGCTCCTTCAGTTCGCCTTTGGACAGGGTTAATTTGTCACCCTCCTTTCTTGAGTATTTGTGGAAGATTGTAATGAATATTTGCATTGCTGTCAGGATATCTGGATGTATTATACAAAAATCTGTTTTATATGGGGTTTAACGACAGTTGTGTGGTAACGGTGTATGAATATAGCCAGCCTCTAATGATAAATAATAATAATTATTTATATTTCTTATGATTACACTTCTTAAAAACTCACTGGAGAAACACTGTGACTGACATCCTCCCTTATACATGTTATCAGATGGGGAAAGCCCCACCCACTAGTGACAATCTCTCCCTCATTAGCATAAACAGCTCAGAGTGAGAAGCATTGGACCATTGGAGATTTGTGCCTAATGTCAATGACTAAAAGGTATTATAATAGTTGAGTTTTAGGATGCAGAAATGAACACTGTAGTTTATCTTCTTCTGAGCCACTTCTTTTGACATTGTTTTTCACATTAGTCCTGTAATGCATGGGCATGTGTAGCCCTGCCACCTTTTGAAATAAGGGCCAGGAGCACAATGTCATTTAAATTTAAAGCTACAGTCACCAAAATGGCCCAATCTGGATCAAAGCCTAAAAGGGACAGTTTCAAAGAGTTATAAAAATGGTGTGCTGTATTTTTAGGTGAGAGATAAAATAAAAGTGAGAAGGCGTGGACCTTAACTGTTGGAAGAGTGAAAGTAGAGATAAAAGCTACTGTTTCAAAACTGAAAATTCTGTTTTAATACAGAATAATTTACTCACGCTTGTTAAGAAGTCTGTTTAATTGTCTTTCTTCTGTTGAGCACAGAAGAATATATTATGGGATGGTCAATGCTTACTAGATTCCAACTCTCTTCATAGTATTTTCTTTTGTGTTCAACAGAATAATGAAAGTCATAGAGGTTTGGAACCACTTAAGAGGGAGTAAATAAATAGTGAGTAAATTGTCACTTTTGGGTAAACTGTTCCTTTAAAGACCTACTCAAAAAAAAATCCAAGATACTTCAGTACTCTAATATTTTATTGAAGTGGCATTAGAGTCATTTTCACAAATGACAAGTCAGCCATCAAATCCGATCATCAGCCATCAAATCAGTTTTGAAAAGTGAAAGCTGCGTGTATTTAAACTCTTAAAATGCACTAGTAGTGCTGCAGCAGCATGATGTGTTCACTCATTTTAAACAAACAGAAAAACAGAAAACCAAATTATCTTAAAAAAAAAAAGCCCAAGCAAGTGAACACATTAAGTGAAAAGATCCAGACAGGTTGAGAGTTTTATGTAGTAAAAAAAGCCACACCCACAAAATCCTTCACCCCAAATATTATCAACTCTTAACACATAAACACACCTACATTTATAAAACCATACAAACTCTTGATTACATCATTATTTACTTTGTACAAAAAGTACTGGTGGGTTGGCATCTTGTCCCTTGTTAAAAAATATATATATATATTTTAAGTTTATTTTATTAAGCATTTAAATACTATTTAAGGACATATTTAAATATGCTTCATGTAGCAAGTTTATTAACATATATGTACTAATAGTAGTATGTTTATGAATGTAGTACAGAATACCATTTGGGACTAAATTGGCTCATATTACAGTTAAAAGTAATTTTAATGTGTGCTGGCTGATGCTCCGGCGCAGCCTTCACATGGTTGTGTAGCCATCACCTCTAAAAACTGTAACTACTCCAGATAGAGATTTGTGTTTACCCTACGAATAAAGTTGTTGCACGTCCTCCGATTCCCGCCTCTGAATGAGCGAGTTTTAGCTACTTGTAGCCTTCAGAAAAAAAACCCCCACAAACACAGAAGTGTGTTCTGTAACCCATATGGACCATTTATCATGTAGGTGTAAGGGTTCAACAGGGTCATCTCAGCTAAGGTTTTGTTTCCAGAGATCCTGAATCAAGGTTTTAGCCTTGGTGGTAAATGGTATAATAAAGCTTAGGGGGTCAAACTGTCTTGCCAGAGTTTTGTACATGTTTCTCATTGTGGGCTGGACAGGTTCTGCAATGCGGTTTTTATAACCAAGAGTGTCATTAAGGCAGTTCCTTTGTAAGCTAAAAGTGAGTTCCTGCAGGTAAGAGCTACTCTGGGATAAGCAACACCCACTAGCCAATCTAGCATCTGATGGAAGATGCTTCAGGACAGAAGGTACATTGCACTTGTACTGTCAAATCTCTAAGCCTCCCTTTAGCAGTGACTTACATAGACCATCTACTACTGTATAGCTTTGGCTTCATCTTGATTGGGGGTACTGTGAAGGCAGTTATCAACATAAAATGCGGTCTCCACAATTACAGCTAAGCCAGGCCTGCTGTCTCAGTTTTCTTGGCAATGGCACTGAAAGGCATAAATGGCAGAGCACGGGCTGCAGGTTGTGCCAAACGGAAGTACCTGCCTCTCGTAAATGTCCGGATCCACCTCCCTATTCATATTCCTCCAGATAAACTGCAGCACAGGCCGGTCCCCAGGTAACAGTAGTGACTGATAGAACATGCCTTTGATATCCTCACTCATTGCAACTGCATGTTGTCAGAACCTCAATATCAGCCCCAAAAGAGATGGCCCTAGTGTTGGCCCAGGAAAAAGTTGTTCATTCAAATATTGGCCATTATACTGGAAGGAACAGTTAAAGACGATACAATCCTTTCCATTATGATGCACCAAGTGGTGTGGAATGAACCAAGACTCTGTGGAATTATCTGCCTCTTCTGGTGTTATGTTTGCAATGTAGCCTGCTGATTCAAGCTTTTGGCTCTCAGAGCAGTAAATCTGCACCTGCGCAGCATTCTTGGCTAATTTCCCCTCAATGTTTCTGAGGCTTGGAAGTACAGCTTCCATGTCTGCATGGAGCAAAGTGATGGGGGTACATCTTAGCAGTGGAGTAGCATACCGCTGTATACCATTAATATCTATTTTGACAGTAGTAGTCTGCAAGAGGCTATAGCATTGTTTGTTTTGTTGTGATCTTGTTATCAGCTTTCCATTGTATGGCAATGTGTCAATTTGCCACAAACGCTTTACATGCTGAGACAGCTCTTCATAATCATAATATGCAGGCATTGCTGCAGGCCTTTGGGGGCTGAATTGGACACATTGGTCCCAGCAGTACCCAACCAAGCTTTATACACATAGCAATGGGGCCACCATTTACTCATCTGTGTAATGGCTGCGTAGGTGACAGAGGGTGTCAGGTCAGACCCTATGAGGAGTAACAGCTTGACTTTGTCTACAGGCTGAAAGGGCAAAACTTTCAGATGGTGGTATGCTTTCTGGGGTGCTTCCACAGTGTAGTTATGCTGAGCAAAACATAAACCAGAGGCAGAAAAGGTATTCCGTATGACATACCTCTCTGATGGTTTGGTGAATGGAGAGACCTCAAAACCCATCAAGTTTACTATGGTTTCGCTGAATCATTTGTAGAGAATGAATTTCTGGAACTCTATTACAGTAAGCCTGAGCTGTCGAACCACTTGAAGAAAGACAATAGTTCCTTCTAAGCCTTCGTCAAGTGCAAAATAAGCCTCAATGGTTTGATCACCTCGCAACCATGAGCATGACCTTCTGTGAACGGTTGGCTCTATCAAGATGGATTTGTGTCAAAGGCAAACTCATGATCAGAACGGCTCCAGAAGTATCTTTAATTGAGTCGTGCAGTATGATGGATTTCTTTGCATATTTTACATACTTATAGTTTTTGTCTGTTATCAGGCTGTTAGGCCGGGAAGTGTATAAGTTCTGTCTGTACCAGATTGATGAATGCCATGACTACAGCAGTACTCCACAAAGCTATCTCTGTAGGCGGGGGTGCATTTTGCCCAAAATACTGTCGACGTGAGGACCACACATCAGCTCCTATACATCCTCAACATACCAGCTAGGATTGGACAGACAGGGTGACTCAGTCAAATGAGTTAGCATCACCTATTTTAAGTGGTGGTGTACTCATAATAGCCCCCAATTCTGATTGAACAATTCCGATTGTCTGGGCTAGCCATACTTTGCCTGCAAATCTTGTAAGGCTGCAGTGTATGGTTGTGGGTGGTGCATATAAGCTTTAGCCAGCTTTTTTGGTCTAACAATTTTCATATGACTCAATAACACATGGTATTTTTAGTGCTCAGTGATGTGAGTATGGGGACTTAGTAGGCTGTCTAATGCCAATTTCAGAAGGGCAAAACTGCTTTCTGTACAACTTTCAAACACAGGTAGTGTATCACGAGGGATACAATAAGTTGCGGTTATCAGAAGCTCTGTTCGGGGCTGAGGCAAGTAGCCAGTTTGGGGAAAGACCACAACTTGTGATGGGGTACTGCACCTCTGTTATTCACAGTTCTACTGGCGGATAAATATAGACATTGACTCCAGTCATAGAATCAGGCTACAGAGAAGTAAAGCTCTTCAAACGTCTTTTAATAACATTTGTCAAGCAGTCAGTGCCATCTAACTTCCCTTCAAATATGTTGTGCTATTTGCTGCATGAACGCACAACATGTACCTATGAAAAAAGAAAGTGCATTGTGATCTGGCATCTGCATACATACTATATATGGGCAGTTGCACCACTAATAACAGTCCATGTGAAACCTACTGATTACTTTCAGTTCTGAGTGGGCTTTCAGACACATATGTCCAAATGAAGGGAGAAAACATGCCAGGTTCAGAAACAGCAAGCCAGGTCTGTAAGCTTCTTATAAGACAGTCATATGCAAAGTTTCAAAGATCAAAGTGCATGAAAACTAAAGTTATTTTAAATGAAAAGTAAAATAAAAGAACAGATTTTGAACTAATTGAAATTAGTCATCAGTAATGCAAGTGTTATTTACTAAAAGTCTTCATTGGCTACCAGCAAACAACATTCAGCTAGATTCTCAAACACTGAATTGCAGTTGAAGCCTGGAGTCTGGCTCGTAGTGTTGAGATGATGCAGTTTTCTGTGCTGCGAAAGCTAATCCACTTTGCATAAGCACTCAAGATGAGACGAGATGAGACTAAAATTTATATGGTAATTGAAACTGCTGTAAGCGGTACAATAATCAAAACAGACAGTCCCATCTGACCAATCAGAGCACAGTAAACTCTTAGAACGAAAGGCTTTAGAAAAAGACAGAATCCTACACACACTGTATGAAAGAGGTGATGATGAAATGTATGTTATAAACATTTTTTGTTAACTTTGTATGGATATAAACCTATTCTAGAAGAGCCATGTTATTGGCGCTTAAAATTTCAATAGTTTATTCTTTCCTATTGTGATGTGTAGCAGATTGAAACACCTTGAAAAATAACACTTGGTTTTGTCCATCAAAAACTGACTCCACCACTGTGTGTTGCTATTGTTATGATCTCATGTGAGTGACAGATTGTCCCACCCTTGTGGCAGTAAACATACCATTAGAGTGGAGCACAGATGCCTTTGCAAAGGTGAAAGGAAGGTATTTTTGACTGAAGAATAGGCAGGAGCATTAATTCATTTATTCATTTTCTTTTCGGTTTCCCTTTATTAATCTGGGGTCTGGGGAATGAACCGCCAACTTATTCAGCATATTATGCAGCGGATGCCCTTCCAGGCGCAACCCATCACTGGGAAACATCCATAGGCACTCATTTACATACACACACACTCTTACACTACGGTCAATTTTAGCATACCCAATTCACCTGTATCACATATCTTTGGATTTGTGGGGGAAAATAGACCACCCAGTGCAAACACTGGGAGAACATGCAAACTCTACACATAAGCAGGAACATGTATTACAAAAAAATCTATAATTTATATTGAAATACTGAAATATTCCATGAAACTATTTAGATTTTTAAGTGATCAACATATTTTGTGTTTGTGTGCGTGCATGCTTTATTAAAAAATTGGGAATTGTTTTACATTGTAATAGCATATATTTTTATGGATAACTAAGCATTAAAATACACTGAAAAATACTTTCTAATTCTATTAAATTTACTATATAATAATTGTTGTAACAACATATAACAATATATAACTGTCTGTTTATCTATCAATCCATCTATTCATCCAACTGGCTCTCTATGTATCTATTCGTCCATCAACGTATCTATCTGTCCATCTAACTATGTACTAGAGTTTCTTAGCTGCTGGATATCCATATCTGTTTGTCTATCCACCCATACATCCGTTTACCCATCCTCTATCTGTACTTGGGGCCACTGTAATTGTGTGCATTGGGAATATACAATACCATGTTATGAACATGAGGTCAGCTGTAAGTAAGCTGTTATTGTGTATGTATGGTGCATCTGATTGTGTAGTCCTATGGAAAAAAAAAAGATAATAGATTTGTGTACATGTTGATGTCTGGACTAAGCTAACACACAAACATATTTATATTTTTATTTATACTTAGTACTCTCCCATATTTCCAATTCCAAAATGAGTTAGATGAAACTTTCCTGAATGTTTTAAACTTACAGATCTTTTCTTATGCCCCTCTTCCTCCCCTCACCCTGTCTTCATCAATCTCTCCTTCTCGGAGACTGCGCTGTGTCTTTATGTGATTGTGTAAATAAAAATGTTCTCCTTGCAAACAACACCTGAAAAAAAAAACATAAATAACCAGAAAAATCAAACAATACCATTATGCTAATGTGTCCTTTCTTTAATGGCTTCTTTATCTGGTGGAGTGTCTCCAGGCAAATTTTCTGCTCTCAGGTGTTGAGCGGCTGTTTTACATTTCTACGTTTTCCCACTGATGTGTGGTCCGCTGGGATACCTCAGCTTTTCTATCCTTCATGCCTAATTCACTTTGATAAAACCCATTAATGCTGCATGAGGCACATACACATGAGAGCACGCACGCACGCACGCACACACACACACACACACACACACACACACACACACAGCCGTCTCAGGCCTCAACATTTTGAACTGTAATAAATAATCTTGAGTTTCAATCAAAATTTAGGTCAGTGTTAATTACATGATCTAAGCATGCTTGAACAAATCATTGCTGTATTCGTTATGCTCACTAGATGGCAGCAAATACGTATGACTATTTGTTTTATTCTCAAGGATTCATCCCTTTGCCCTAATCAATTTCAATGGTTTAAAAACGAAAGATTAAAAAAAATCTAAACAAAAAAACTTCCTTGAAATGCACATGTGTCATGTTGAGTCATCTACATCACAAATTAAACATGCACAATTTTATGCAAGAAAAATGTCCATAGAGGAGACTATATATTTGAAATCCTTAATTCTGAAGAGGCTTTTGAAGTGGCCAGGTTTGAGCACTTTTGTTCTGAATGACTCTTTAGTACGACAGCCATTAAATTACTGTTTTTCAGAGATAGATTTAATCCCATTTGGAGCATAATGTATATCTGTCTTTATCAATGTTTTCAAATGTAACCCTGGACCACCAAACCAGTCATGAAGGTCAATCTTATTTTAAAGGATATTCATACACATCCTGAAAGAATAAACAAGCTTACATTTGATTTATGGACAGAAAATTGGCTAAGATGCAACTATTTGTAAATCTGATTGTTCCTAAAAAAAATCTAATTACTGAGATATTTGTCTTTAAAGATGTGCATAAATAAGTTCTGCAAATTGCATATTGCTAATGCATACTAATAAATTAGGTTTTGATATATTTACAGTACAAAATTTACTAAACGTCTTCATGGAACATGATCTTTCCAAAATATCGTAATGATTTTGGTACGAAAAATATGTAATTTTGACCCACAATGTGTTGTTGGATAATCCTACAAATATACTTGTATAACTTAAGATTAGTTTTGTGGTTCAGGTTCACAAATAACATTGTATTGTTGGTTCTTTATGCACAACAAAAGTCAGACATTAGAAGCTTCTAATTTCTGTAAGTTCAATTTTAGAATATCAGTATTTTTCATAGTAGAATAAACTAGTAACCGATGAAAGTGCATGATGTTTTTAGAAGTTTGTGAATTAGATATTTACTAATAAAAGATAAAAGTTAAAAATATTTTTTACATTCCCAGCCTAATGACTAGGGCAGACTGATTATATAATGTTGCACTACATAATTATTGTTTTAATAAAATACAATTATGCTAACAATATATTATTAGTTGTGGCATTATGGCTTCTGCAGGTTTTATTGAGGTACATTAAAGACCCTTTTAACTGTTTAGCACACAATGAAATTATTTTACAAACACCACAAATAATAGGAATACAACTTCCAACAGATTTCCAATGCTTTGTAATTCATGTGTGTATATATATTATTCACAATGCAATAAAAAAGTAGAGTATTTATTTACCAATCATTCTGTGTTGCTGTCCAGCTATAGTTTTTAGGATTCCTAAATAAAATGCAACATTTTATATGGGGCTATATGAAATGAATTTTTATAGTTTCACAAATTCCATTTTATATACTTTTATTTTCCAAATTCTTTATTACATTAAACAAAAATCACAGCAAAGCTTTAATTATGGTGGTGAAAAGAATCACTGTTTTCAAGACATTTTTAAAACCCACTGAAACCCTGAACATTGTTGTGTGACTATTATTGAATTCATTTATTCAATTGTTTGGCCAGAGGATCACACCGCTGCTTACAAAAGGAACAATTAAAATGCTAACAATTCAGCCAGAGTACAACATATGAGAATCACAACATATATTTACTCCCAACTCATGCACAGTATTAGCATCAGCTGATGATGACAAACATCTGTGTAAATATATTATATATATATGAATGTATAGTTAGATTCTGAATGCTCCAAACCCAATTCTACCAGAGGCCAAACACTGACCTCATGATTTCTTCATCTCAGCAACAAATAATGGATTTGTCAAACAATGAAGAAAGAGAGAATGTGTTTCAAATTCTCATCTTAGGAGTGTCGCTAACATTCACGGATGTTTCACACACACACACACACACACACACACACACACACACACACACGACAGCTGTGTCCATTAATACTTCTACCAAAACTAGTCACTCCACCATCTGTCTTTCCTCCACTGTCATCTATCTCTTGTTTTTTTTTTTCTCCACCCATCACCCATCTCAGTAGATCCCTATCTGCCTTCTCCATCTTTTCCCCTCATCTGTCTTTCAATAGGCACATCTGTTTCATCAAATAACTGCAAATAATGATTGGCTTATTAAAATAATAATTTAAATATTTATAGTAAATAATGTTTTATTTTATCTTTTACTAAATTGTAAAGCAAAAAACTTCAATTGTAACAGCAAAAAGATTTGTCCATAAAATCAATAGAAAATAAATATAACATTTACAGTTGTAGTGTAGTATACTAGGTTTAAATCAATTAATAAAACCAAAATGTAATCCATCCAATCCAAGTGTCCATCACACCATTTCCTCTGAGGAACTGTGATGTTTATAAAGCACTAAAAACTCTAATTTATATTTAACTTTGAAGCTTTTTACACTTTTATACACATTGCACATTAAGAATTCTGACTTTGGCCCACTCGCAATTCACAGTTTGTATCTCACAATTTCTACTTTAGAGCTTGAAATTGTGGGATTCACAATTCTGAAAAAAATGTATAATTATGAAATGCAAGACTCACAAAAAATGACAGAAATAGCCAATGCAAAAACAACCTTCCATAATAATCCACCTGCACATGGAAAGCAATCCAACATTTAATATAATTTACACGCAGTGGTGTAGTCCTAAAATTATTAGCCTCCCTGTTTATTTTTTTCCACAATTTCTCTTTAAAGGAGAGAAGATTTTTTTCACCACATTTCTAAACATAATAGTTTTAATAACTCATTTCTAATAACTGATTTATTTTATCTCTGCCATGATGACAGTGAAAAATAATAATAATAAAAATATATATATTTTTATAATTCCAAGGTCACAATATATGGGACATATACGTATGTGTTTTATGGACATATGTATGTTGACATATTCATTCATTTTCTTTTTGGCTTAGTTCCTTTATTAATTAGGGGTCGCCACAGTGTAATGAACAACCAACTTATCCAGCATATGTTTTACACAGCAGATGCCCTTCCAGCTGCAACATCCATACACATTCACACACATACACTATGGTCAAATTTAGCTAACCCAATTCACCTATACCACATGTCTTTGGACTTGTGGAGGACACCCACCCCAACACTGGAAGAACAGACAAACTCCACACAGAAATGCCAACTGACCCAGCTGAGGCTCAAACCAGCAACCTTCTTGCTGTGAGGTGACAGCACTACCCACTGCACCACCGCATCGGCCTGTTTCTGACATATATATGTGGACATATATGTGTTTTACATACAGTTGAAGTCAGAATTATTAGCCCCCCTATGATTTATTGATTTATTTTTTACATTTCCCAAATGATGTTTGACAGAGCAAGGAAATTTTCACAGTATGTCTGATAATATTTTGTCTTCTGGAGAAAGTCTTATTTGTTTTATTTTGGCTAGAATAAAAGCAGTTTTAAATTTTTTAAAAAACATTTTACGGTAAAAATTATTAGCCCCTTTAAGCTAATTTTTTCCTGATAGTCTACAGAACAAACTATCGTTACCTGCAGTTAATCTAATTAACCTAGTTAAGCCTTTAAATGCCACTTTAAGCTGTAGAGAAGTGTCTTGAAAAATATTAAGTAAAATATTATTTACTGTCATCATGGAAAACATCAAATAAATCAGTTATTAGAGATTAGTTATTAAAATTATTATGCTTAGAAATTTGTTGAAAAAATCTCTCCGTTAAACAGAACGTGAAGAAAAAATAAACAGGGGAGCTAATAATTCAGAGGGGCTAACAATTCTGACTTCAACTGTATATGGACATATATGTTTCTGGCATAAATGGGACACACACAGACATGTGCACTTAATTTTTAAACTGAACAATATCTTACTAACATTAAGCGAAATTTCCATCTGCTTATCTCAATTTTAAACAAAAACATAGATGGAAAACAGACTTTGCACTGCTCCAGAGTGCACATTCCCCTGCTAGTGATGGACATCGTTCAACAGACCTCACACACTCTGTTTTCTTCTTATATTTTCCATTTCTCTCTCACTGTAACTCCTCTTCTATCTGATCTTTAACACTAAAGTGAGTGCCATTTAACAGCAGATTCCTGGCAGACAGAAAGTGATGTTCATGTACAGTAAATGCTTTTGCAGTACAAATGGTCTTTTTAATTTATCTTTGCCATCTCAAACTAAAGAAGTGCGTAAATACTCTCTATAAAACTCTCTGCTGTCACTCAGTAAGTGCTTTTTCTTCTCACTTTACCTTCAGCCTCCATCTGCTCTCCTTCTCTCATTTCCTCTAAATAAGCTTATACAGTACTGCCTATTTGACTTCTGTTTCTGTCCAATTACACACATGCTTCCCTTTAGGCTTACTGCAATAAAGTAAAACACTGACAACCATATAAGTTGTGCTGGATTCAACAGCCCACCTTTGCATAGCAGATTGTGTGCTCACCATTGTTTATCACTCTGTAAACTGTCTGTGTACATTGCTCTTCTTGCCACACTCCATTCTCTATTGTTTCCAGAGGCTGCTAAGTGACTGTTGATTCTCCGTTCTAATGGTTTCATTGAAGGGCTTTTAATACTTACTGAGTGATATAGTCTTCATCAGCCGCCATATTGACCTCAAGTGTGTTGAGATAAAAGGACACCTGCGTTTCATAATAACCGCATTCATTCAAGCTCAAGGTTTACCAACATAATACTATGCTGGTGATAAGTGAATAACGCCGCAGTACGGCTGTTTATGGTTGTGAGACGTCAAACAACTGCGAGGTCGATATTGCTTTCATACAACAGCTGTAAAATTGTACGGTAATGGATTTTGAGTACTTACTTCTCATACAAAACTAGCTATACAAAACTGGTAAGTTAGAAAAAAAGTTTCTTGTTCACTGTTAACGAAATATATGGCGCCGAGTAATGCACAGGTTAAAATCCGGTCTGGAACAACGTACTGTATATGAGTGGAACATTGTGGAAAGCTTAACCGTTATGCAAGCAGTAGGCAAATCCAGTTTATCCACTCCGGCTTTTCTCATTTACACTTTACGTGCAAAGTTGCTTACAAAAACAATCACACAGCTCTATATTAGTGTGCGATAAAAGAAAAAAACTCTAAAATATTCAAGTGTACAAAATGACCAAACACAGTGTCTTGTCTATATCTTATTGTGCTTTTTTATTGTTGATGATTGAAATAAGCTCAAACAAAACATTAGATAAAAAAATGAGAACATCTTTTGCGGCAACAAACTGAGAATTAATACAAACTATAATATATCAATTAAAATGAATACATTAATGAAAATCTAATTAAATAAAGCTAATACACATTTGTTTATAATTGTGTTTACAATTAAAGTCCAAAACTAACCATCTGATTTTGTTAGCTCATACTGCTAGTTTTGTGGTGAACAATTCATCTGTGCATGTCATTAAGAAATCCATCTATCCAAATTACTACATCCATTTAGCCTGTGGTATAAAAAACAAGCCACGCTCACTGTTTTCTCATAAAAAAAAAATTTCTCTAGGAGCTGCAATACAATGCAAATAAAATAAAAATGTTTGGAGCTTCTGGTTCATTGGGACTTCAATCAGTCGTCAGACTCTTTTCAAGACTCTTTCCCAATTAATTCATGAGGACAACATAATTAAGTATTATTTATGCAGTGAATTTTAATCTACTTTTTAAACATAGACAGAAATATTTTTAAGCTTGGTCTCATTTTAAAGAAGACGGTGTCAGATTTTAGCTGACGTGAAAATAATTTCAAAAGTTTATTAAAACAAAAGTGATGTGCCTTGATGTTAATGAAAATAATAAAACAATAAACGTTAATTTTATTAGATTACAAAAATACTTAAATAGCCTAAAAACAAAGCTAAATATCTGAATAAATATATTCCAAATTTGAAGTTGATATCTCAAAAACGAGCTTTCAGTAAGATTTCATTTAGCCGCAGTATCAAACATGACCACCAGATGACATCCAGTTTCCATTGGTGACCATACTAGGGTGCCCCCTATATTTTAAGGAATGAACCATATTTTTGACATTTGACAATATTTGTAAAGTAGACATAAAATTCTATAGTAATATGGTAAGTTAGAAGTTAGCCTCTAAAAACATCTAAAAATTAATGCTTTATGACTCAAAATACTGTAGCTAAGTGCTACAAATTAGTAATTAATTGTTGCTCAGTAATATCTATCAAAAATCTAACACCAGATTTGGAAACTAAAAATGTTAGGCTCAAATAGATTTTCATGTTTGCTTTATGTTTAGACTACAATATTATGGTTTAAAAATGTAACCATAAATCAGAGATGCCCAAACTAGAGCACAGGCCAAAGTCGGCCTGTGGTAACCTTTGGCCCACCATCCCATCAGAGGAGAGGGAAAATTTTGAGAAGGGTTGGGGTTAATGCTTTTAATACACGTTATCATTTCCAATAGTTTATTTTATTTTAAGCTACAAAATAACTAACTTTGATTAAATGTTTCAATTATATGTTGTAAATTATTATATATTTTTTTTAAATAAACATCCTGTTGCTCAATGAATACACCCCAACTCAGAAATCCTCAGTAAGCAAATTAGGCAAAGACAGGTGCAGCTTGACTAGTGTATTCGGCATTAAACTCCATTGTGTTATAAATGGAATTTCTGTCTTCATTACAATATATTAATTATAATGTGTAAAAAAATGAAATGCATTACTTAATCAGATTAAAGTCATGTTTTCTATTAATTTCAAAATAAATAAGGACATTATCCATGGCAACTTTGTTATGCAGCTTGATATAGTTACCTTTGGCTCACGGCTCTCAATCAAGTTGGGATTTGGCCCTTCAAAACAAAACGTTTTGGCATCCCTGCTGTAAATGGTTCCACGGGTTGTAGGGTGACAACAAATCGTCACCTTAGAATTATAAGGTTCTATCTGCATTTTGAAAGATTTTGAGATATTGAGCTTCAAAGTTTTTGCATTCCATATGGCAAACAGTATGTGTGTAACATTTGTTTTTTAAAATAGAAAGTCTTAAAATGTAAACAACTTATACAAAAAAAACATCCCATAATGTAAATAAGTTGTCATTTAATAAGACAATAACTAAATTTTGACAAAAATGTCAGATAGAACCTTATAATTCTAGGGTGACAAAATGTGTTTAATCTATTAACTATATTACTATTACTATTCCTAAACAAAACACAGGTAAATATATGTTTAAAAGTCTTAGAGCTTTCCAACAGTATAGTTTGTCATGATTAGATTAGGATTTGATTTCAAAAAGTGATGTAAAGCAGTAGGGTGACCATTAAGGGGTTAAGGACGCTTTGCAACGTACAGTACATTTAACAAGAAAACAATAAGCATATATAATTAATGGAAATGTTGTCATCACCTTACCCTCAGAATGTTCAAACCTAAAAAGCTTCACTTTTCTGCTAAAAAAAAACAAAAGTAAACATATTAGTAACAAAACAGTTCTAGATTCCCACTAACACAAAAATACACAAGCAATCTAATGCCTAATGAAAAATGGAGGATCACTTCTCAACTGAGTAGAATTTTAATACTCAGTACCTCTGCTTTTACATTCAATTGGCTGACTACCAGTAGAGGACCCAGAGAGATCAAACAGTTTTACTTTAAATGTTGAAGAGGACCTTTAATAAAAAAAACAGCAGCCTCACATCTCAAATCGACCACTGTGATAGTAGCTCTGTCTCCTGAAAACATTTACTGCATACCAAAAACAGCAGACAGTCTACAAAGATAAATTGTTGTTGTACAATCTATTTCATTTTTCAATTTATTTAAGCCAATTTATACCAGTGAAAGCAAGCAGTAGTAAATTATTTATTTTTTTGTCATTCCATTTTAAATGGCACGTTTACTTATGCCGAAGCAACATCTGATCAGACAAAATCACAGACAACTGCAGAGAACAAGCTGCATCTTGCTTATGTGTGTGCCACTCTGAGAAGACTTGGCTAAAAGGCATGACTAGTCAAAGAGACAGACGTGTACACACACATCCAGTGTGTTCAAAGTTTCCTATGCAAAACACCTGTGTGTGTTTCTCTGCTATACTCACAAAAGAATCTTGAAGGGAACTCGTAGCCTGAGGACATACAAACCTGTCGCATGCTTTCTACAGCAACATAAAATACCCCAAATACTTTCTAGTTTTAACATAACAAAACAAGTGTTCAGGAAAAATGCAGGAGTGATTAGATATACTTTACCAGTTCTTTACACGCACATGTGCACACAAACAGTACATAAAAAATGTAAAGAGAAACTGACAATACCTGTCAGCAGCAGTTTATAATGGCACTTACAAGAATTCAGAACTAAAAAGCACTTTTCATGGCATTACAAACTGCAACGCAAGGCTGAACATAGTATTTGACAATGAACAGTTTTTATTTGTTACTTTTAGAATTACAGTTGAAGTCAGAATTATTAGCCCTCCTGCAATATTAGCCCACCTGTTTATTCCCCCCCCCCAATTTCTGTTTAGCAGATATTTGTAGCACATTTCTAAAACATAATAGTTTTAATAACTTATTTCTAATAACTGATTTATTTTATCTTTGCCATGATGACAGTAAATAATATTTTACTAGATATTTTTTAAGACACTTCTATACAGCTTAAAGTGACATTTAAAGGCTTAACTAGGTTAATTAGGTTAGGTTAGGGTAATTAGGGAAGTTATTTTATACAATGGTTTGTTCTGTAGACTATCAAAAAAATATATAGCTTTAAGGGGCTAATAATTTTGTCCTTAAAATGGTTGTAAAAAAATTCAAAACTTCTTTTATTCTAGCCAAAATAAAACAAACAGTGCTGGACGGTTTTGAATCAGACTGTGTGGTAAAAAAAAAATACATAGGCAGGTAGAGTATATTTGGGCGGTTTTGTAAAGGCACGCCTGCCTGCAACAACCCCCCCCCCCCAGTTGAGGTTGTTGGGTGGGTGTTTTTGCATTTTGGGGGGTTTTGGGTATTTTTTTGTGCTGGGTATTTTGGGTATTTTTTCAGCTACATCCGGCAAAACTGAAAACAAACAAGACCTTCTCCAGAAGAAAAATAGCAGACTAACTGTGAAAATTTCCTTGCTCTGTTAAACATAATTTGGGAAATATTTAAAAAAGAAAAAAAATCAAAGGGGGGCTAATAATTCTGACCAACTGTAAAAAAAAAAACATCCCTATGTTGGTGAATCAAATGTAAACGGCTAATTGTAAATATACAAAGACATGGTGTAACAATATTCTTCAATCAATCATACCTCGAACTTCATCTCATCTAACACTTCTGCATTTAGTCCCTGGAAACACATTTGAGACACATGCTAATACCATGTCTAAACAACAAGATGGACGTCAATACCTATGATTAGTTGACCCGAGACATCGTTACTAGTTAACGCCCATTCAGTCGAGTGATAACATTTGAAGTGGGTACAGCGTTCCATGTTATAGTGAAAATACTCACTATAGTTACTATTTAGTGTCAATAATTACATTCACATGCACCAATAATGGGGTTATTTTCAATAGAACTTTTTTATGACATTAATATATTCACACAAGCATATATTCACACAATCTGTTTACAAGTCATTATTGCAGTGAATTCTGATATGAATTATTCTAAGTTGATTAAATGAACTCACATACAGCACAATAATGTTTTTTTTTTCAGTGTATCAAAAGCAAAACTTATCTCTGGAAGTCTTGATGTTTATTTGGCGCTTTGCTGAACATCAAAATGTGATGGTAATGCAGCTGTAACTGGGGTTTGCTGTCATCACTTCCTTCACGCCATCTCTAGATGAAGATATGAGACTGGTGCCAGTGAACTGTGTTGACAGAGGAGAATCTGTAGAATGTCACAGAGTTCAAAATCAACATTCCTTCATTTATATGTTATGATTATGTTTGCTACTAATGTTTGCTTAATCACATTTAACAAAACAAAAGAAATTAAATTGGATTACTGCTTTAAGATGTCCCGTAAAGAAATATCCTCGCTTACAAAATGTTCCAGGAACATGATGGGAACCAAAAACTGTTAACAGGAACTAAACATTTGTTTTCTCAAAAGAGATTTTAATTGAGTTTTTACTCTTCAAACAGGAGGAAAAATTCCTGGTTTCCACGATAGAAATCTGGTCACCTTAATCTGGTTGCCATGACAACCTAACAAGTCCGCTGCTGATCTGTAATAGAAAAATTATCTTGAATGACCCATGGAGTGTGAACTTGTAGATTTACTAGATAAACTGGGATCGACCGGATAGACTGATTCAGTTTTTTTTTTACCTTGATTTGGCCCCTCAAGTGTCAAGCTATTTCTACATGTTCGTATAAACATAATCAATCAGTAAGGAGAAAACAGAAGCTAACCTGGCACTACCAGGATCTGCGAACTAAACAAGGGGATTAAGAAAATCACTAAAAGACTCATTTATTCACACTCCCATTGTCGAAAAAATATGTGCTCAAAAGTAGCTGCCGCGCACAATCTTCAATGAAAGAGATATCCTAAAGCAAATCTCCCTGTACTTGTCTTTCAGGAAGAAATACATACAGCTCGAGAGGCAGACGGGGCATCACGAGAACTTGAGTAGAGCTGATAAACAGACAAGGCTCAGCTATGTGAGTAATGTCAAGGTCTTCCTGCTATCTTTCCTTTAATGAACGAGAAATTCCTTCCCAAATACTGACAACCATAAAACAGCCATACTTGGCCTGCTGCTTCGACTGTCTCTGAAATCTCTCCTCATCAGTCACAGAATCTAATTTAAACAGAATAAACTCATCACAAAAGCAGCTAATTAAAAACAATGTCTCACTTGAAGTAGCAAAGTGAGATAATTTTGCTAATCTGCAAGGCTGGTTTGATAACATTCTGCTCTGAACCCGAGCACAGTAGGGGTTGTGGTGGAGGGATGAGGATAACGACAAACCGAGGGGGTCTCGTTCACTGCGTCATTAAAGAGCAAATTGACTGTACATGCAATAAAATATGTGCGAACATGCACAGATGTGCAATTAGCAGGGTTTTTTAGGAATCCCTATGAAATTGGCTATGAAACAACTATAGATACAGTGCATTCGGTAAGTATTAATAGCGCTTCACTTTTTCCACATTTGTTTATGTTACAGCCTTATTCCAAAATGGATTAAATTAATTTATTTCCTCACAATTCTACACTCAATACCCTTTAATGACAATGTGAAAAAATCTTTTTTTAAATTATTGCAAATTTATTAAAAATAAAAAACCTGAAAAATCACATGTACATAAGTATTCACAGCCTTTGCCGTGAAGCTCTAAATTGAGCTCAGGTACATTCTGTTTCCACAGATCATTCTTGAGATGTTTCAGCAGCTTAATTGGAGTTCACCTGTGATAAATTCAGTTGATTGGACATGATTTAAAATGGCATACACCTGTCTATATAAGGTCCCAGGGTTGACAGTGCATGTCAAAGCAAAAACTAAGCATGAAGACAAAGGAATTGTCTGTAGACCTCCGAGGCAGGATTGTCTCGAGGCACAAGGCTGGGGAAGGTTACAGAAAAATTTCTGCCGCTCTGAATATTCCAATGAGCACAGTGGCCTCTATCATCCGTAAGTCAAAGATGTTTGGAACCACCAGGACTCTTCCTAGAGCTGGCTGGCCATCTAAGCTGAGTGATCGAGGGAGAAGGGCCTTAGTCAGGGAGGTGATCAATAACCCGATGTTCACTCTGTCTGAGCTCCAGCGTTCTTCTGTGGAGAGATGAGAACCTTACAGAAGGACAACCATCTGTGCAGCAATCCACCAATCAGACCTGTATGGTAGAGTGGCCAGACAGAAAACACTCCCCACCTGGAATTTGCCAAAAGGCATCTTAAGGACTCTCAGACCATAAGAAACAAAATTCTCTGGTCTGATGAGACTAAAATTGAACTCTTTGGAGTGAATGCCAGTCGTTACATTTGAAGAAAACCAAGCACCGCTCATCACCAGGCTATATGCAGTGGATGGTAGCAGCATCCTGCTGTGGGGATGTTTTTCAGCAGCAGGAACTGGAAGACTTGTCAGGATAGAGGGAAAGATGAATCCAGCAATGTACAAAGACATCCTGAATGAAACCTGTTTCAGAATGCTCTTGACCTCAGACTAGGGCAATGGTTCCAGCAGGAAAATGACCCAAAGCACACCGCCAAAATATCAATGGAGTGGATTCACAACAACTTTGTGAACGTCCTTGAGTGGCCCAGCCAGAGCCCAGATCTAAATCCTATTGAACATCTCTGGAGAGATCTGTAAATGGCTGTAGACCGTTACTTCCCATCCACCTTAATAGAGCTTGAGAGGTAATGCAAAGAGGAATGGGCAAAAATTCACAAAGACCAAAAAATTCACAAAGGTGTGCCAAGCTTGTGGCATCATGTTCAAAAAGACTTGAGGCTGTAATTGCTGCCAAAGGTGCATCAACAAAGTATTGATCAAAGGCTGTAAATACTTATGTACATGTGATTTTTCAGGTTTTTTATTTTTAATAAATTTGCAACAATTTCCAAAAAAATGTTTTTTCACAGTGTCATTATGGGGTATTGTGTGTAGAATTCTGAGGGAAAAAATAAATTTAATCCATTTTGAATAAGGCTGTAACAAAAAATGTGGAAAAAGTGAAGCACTATGAATACTTTTCGGATGCACTGTATATGTATATGTGTATATATCTCTGGCTCTGGATGGACAGTCCTCTACTACACCTTGGTCTAACATTCATTTCAAAGGAGCGCTACCCTGTACTAAAATGGCGGCTCTATTGACACATTCCTTCAATAGGCAACAACAGCCTAGGTGACATCTAATGTTAATATCAATGTGAAACAACTTTTGATGACAGAAAGGATTGTGGGTAAGAATGACTTAATAAAAGCTTGTGAAAACACAGCCTTTAGTTCGTAGGAATGTTTATACCCTGATATTTGCATCTTTAAGTTTGTTGCCTAAAACAACTGATTGTTAACCAGAGTTGTTTATGCAAATTTTTTTCTGTCATACCAAGCACCAAGTCAAGGCAGATCACACACCTGCCCTCAGGTGACAGAAATTGCTGCACATTTTATCCCATAAAATGCTTTCTTGCTGCTTTTCTATCTACTATAAAAGCATAGGGAGAAGAGAAAGTAGTTTTATTTCACAATTTAGATCCATTTCAGAAAAAAAGTAAGAATTGTCAGTTTATATATAGTAATTATATGGGTATATAGTAATATAATTGTGGTATTGTAATGGTAATATAATATAATATAATATAATGGTATGACAGAAACTAATTTGCACAAACAGCAATTTTTACAAAGTCATGCTCTGGTTAACATTCAGTCATTTTAGTCAACAAACTTTAAGATGCAAATATCAAGGTATGACAAAGCTATTGATAAGCTTTAAACTAAAGGCTAGGTTTTCACAAGCTTTCGTTGAGTCATTCTTACCCACAATCTTTATAACAGAAATAATAAGGAAATAAAAATAAGGAAAGCATCTTTCTCCTAATTACTTACTCACATAATAAGGAGCACATAGTGGATCTGTATTGGCAGAAAATGGAGAGCCACTTGCTTTGATGAGCTGGAATCATCACTAAATCAATGCAATAGATCCAGACATCATTGCCTCCATTCACTAAATGAAATCCATAACAACATGCTTGAAAGCGTCTGATACAGCTGACTCACTCTTATCCTCCATCTTAATATTCACGCCATCCTCCAAGCAGCCTTCTTATTTTTCTTCACAATAATATCTACTGATCTAACAATGTTTTCAGAAGCTTAATGAAAAATGCCATTTCCCTATTAAACTTTTCTTATATCCAAACAGTTACGATCTCAATTTCCATCTTCCATCCATAGTTTAGTCTCAGTAACAAACTGCATTAGCATGCATTTGCTTTTGTGCTGATGTTCTGACAGGTGGACGAGCTCCTCTTAGGGATTGAACTGTCAGAATCGATGATTTAAGATGGATCCGCTAATGCTTCTTATGTGTACATCTGTCTCATTCTTTAAATTAAAGCGGAAAGCGCACACAAATAATATTAAGCACACCTGAGGGTATGTATCTGTCTAGTATTGAATTAAAGGAAAAATGATTCCCTTGTATGCAAATCAACACAGGAGGAATTTCAGTACATTGACAGACACCTAGCATGTTGAGGCAAGAATGACCTGCTGTAGAAGAAGGTTTTATGGTATATTGGCTATGACAGCTGTCTCAAGGTTAAGGTAGGCAGCTCACTGTACTTTAACCCTTAAAGGGGACCAATTATACCCCTTTTTACAAGATGTAAAATAAGTCTCTGATGTCCCTGGAGGGTATATGTTCAGTTCAGCTCAAAATACCCCACAAATTATTTTCATAGCTCTTTAAAACTGCCCCTTTTTGTCTTTGATTCAAATTGTGCCGTCTTGGTGATGCCTTTAATTCAAATGACATTAGCGGTCTTTTGAAAAGACGGCGGAGCTACAATAACCTATGCTTCTGCATGGTGGTAGATTTAAGTCAGGACTAACGTTATCTCTCTCAAATGTTTTTGTTGTATCACATAAAAATTTGCTCAGCGCAGGACTTTCCCCCTTCGATAACGTACAAAGTGAGTCAATCAAAGTGTTTTTGCAGTTTTTGTGAATTAAAAAAAACTTTAATTAATTTTTATTATTAGAGACTGGCTATATTCAAACATTGTTGACACAGCTTTGTTTAAATCCTTTATAAAGGTGATTTTTATATTATATTTTTAAATATTAGGTCCCCTTTAAAGTCTGTGTGAACAGGAAGTTGCAGAGACTTGTATTTCGGTATTGTATGTTGATGTACGTGCAACTGAAACATCTTTCCCTCAAAGCAAACTTGTGGTTAAGTTTTTAAGTTTTAAGAACACTACAGCTGAAGTTGCCAGACTGACAGCAAAAAAGAAAGACCGCCACTCTAAACACAGAAGCAAATGGTCAGATTACCAAAACAAACCTTTTTCTCAGTGGATTAATTTGCACAGATGAATTGTTAAGCTGAAATAATAACAATGTGTTCTATCAGAATGAATATTGTACACTTTTTTTTTTTACATGGGCTTTAAATAAACCTTTAGTCGAGCATTATTGCATAGGTCTTTAGTGACCCAGGCCTACAGTATGGGATCACTGATGGATCTCTAACTGCTCCATTAGCCTAAAATTCTCTTGATTGCAGATAAAAACAGACATTATTTTATTAAAAAATTCAAACTTTAAACAAAAAATAAAATGGGAGAAAGAGTCCACAAAGCAATTTAGTTTAACCTGTTAGTCAGCACTCACTTATGGGAATGTACACCTACCTAACTTTAAATAGTAACAGTTCTTGACCCCAGTGAGCTACAAACAATTAGGTATTATTGGAAAGAAGACACTTTGAGCTTTGCTATGGTCCATCTGGGAAGTTTCATGCTCAAACATATAAAAAGTTATACATTATGAAGTAATGTGAAAAAATATTGTATTGCGTCCAATATTTGTTTTTCCATATACAAACACAGGCAAACATCAATGTAATGTCCTAGGAAAATATGCCATGAAAGCCAAGTGTTTTATGAGTTTATATTTCAAATTCAATGAAGATAGCATGCAAAATTAGATTTCTGCTAAATGTTTTCTGAGACTATATCGGTGTCCTTCTCTCCCTCACCGTCAGAAACACTTTCTCAAAAATGACCTTACCAAACTAAAACAGTAACAGTTGCTTAATAATTTGGTCTACATTCACAGTTCACATATCTTTGTAGTGAAGACACTGTGGACTTTATTATCCACCATCTACCACAAGTTTATAATGCTCAAAATGAAAAGTTATAGATGCTTAATTAAGTAATGTAAAAAAAAATGGCACCGCACTAAACATTTTATTATTTCATAAACAAATATACATCTAATAGACATTCAAACATACACTTCTTGGATTAAACAAGGCTAAATTTATGAAAATCCTATAGATGTCTAACAATAGTCTAAAAATAGACTAGTCATCAAATAGACAGTTTTGACCATGCCCAAACTTGGTCTTGGAGGGCCGGTGTCCTGCAAAGTTTAGTTCCAAGCACAAACAGACACACCTGGGCTAGCTAATCAACCTCTACTAGGCTTTTGTACATATATTCATAAAGGTGTGTTGAGGCAAGTTGGAGCTAAAATCTGCAGGACACCGGCCCTCCAGGACAGAGTTTGGGCACCCCTGGTTTAGACAGACATGACATGTGCAGCCATTCATTCATTTTCTTTTCGGCTTAGTCCTTTTATTAATCTGGGGTCACCACTGTCACGTTTGTGGATCTTTCTGTTTTTCTTGCATGTGTGTGTGTGGGTGTGTATGTGTGTGTGTGTGGGAAGTGGGTGTATCTTGTTTGGGTTCCTCACCGCGTGGTGTGTGTGTGTATGTGTGTTTACATTCATCAGCTGGATGGTCACGTGTTTTGTCACTACTCAACGCACAGGTGTTTGTTATCAGTCACAGCTGATGCGCGTTCTGCGTGCTATATATGTTCAGTGTTTTGTAGTTAGCATTATCAGTCTGTTGTTTGTTCACTCCTGTGTCTGCTTCTGTTAGACTCTCTCGCTCGCGGTGGTGGAGGCTCTCCGACTTAGCCTGTTTCATGTGGACCTTATGCACGTCTCCGTTTCTTTGATGTTGTTACAACTGCCTGCTCTGATGACAACATTATCTGTGAGAGACTTCATCCCAATCCGCTACTCTGATGAACTTTACCGCTGGTAAGCGCGTCGATTTCCTGGAGAGTTGCTACCTAGCGCTAACCTTCCCCTTCCCTCAATATCAGGTGAGATATCAGTGATAGACTTCTATCTGGCGCTATTTCTCGGATGAACTTTATTCTCTGTGGAGCATTTGCATTTCCGGTGTGAGCACCCTTGCTCAACACTATATCTGGTGAGATCATACCAGTTGTGACTCTTTTAATAAATCCTTTTGTTTTTCACTTGCATTTAGGTCTCCTGTGTATATCATTGTTACAACCACAACGGAATGAATTACCAACTTATCCAGCATATGTTTTACGCAGCGGATGCCCTTCCAGCTGCAACCCATCTCTGGGAAACATCCATACACACTCATTCACACACATACACTACGGACAATTTAGCCTACCCAATTCACCTGTACCGCATGTCTTTGGATTGTGGGGGAAACCGGAGCACCCGGAGGAAACCCACACGAACGCGGGGAGAACATGCAAACTCTACACAGAAATGCCACGTGTCGCCTGCTATATTAATTTCTGTCTATTTTTTTACAGTACGTCCATTAGATTTTCACTGACAGCTAATACCCACATGAAAAAAAATACTTCAGTGCAGTAGTAAAGTACTTGAATTAATCTTTCATGGTAATTGTATAGTTGCTGTACTACAACAACTATAACAATAAAGCACAAACACAAGTTACCCAATAACGTGCTTTTACTAACTATAGGGTGTATTACACTACACCAAAGTTTAATTATATACTAAAGTATTCTAAAGTATTTATTACAGCATAGTACATTTAATAAGTATATACTACATTATGCTGAAGCATCCATTAAAACATGTAAATACTAATGCATTATAGGATTTACTATAAATTACTGTAGTATTCTTTTCATGAAGGAATTTAGCCTTAGATTACAGGTGTCAAATTCAGTTCCTGGAGGGCCGCAGCTCTGCAGTTTAGTTCCAACCTTAATTAAATACACCTAATCAAACTAATGAAGTCCTTCAGCTGTGTTTGAAACCAACAGGAAGGTGTGTTGAAGCAGGGTTAGAACTAAACTGTGCAGAGCTGTGGCCCTGCAGGAACTGGATTTGACATCTGTGCAGATGAACAATAGCCAAGATGTTTGGAACATTTGGAAAATGCTTGCTGGGTGATGAATGATGTCCTAATGTGCTAAAGACCTGAGGTATGTGCTTAAGGCTTGTGGCTTTCTTGAGGCTTGTGGTTTTCTTGGAAGTGACCAGAGTTCACAATTCATGAAGATGCTTGTAATGCACACCTGTACTTTTCAGTGAGAATGCACTACTCATACTCCAAAATGGCATATAATCTTGCCAAAGTATGCAAAAAGGGTCAATTACTATTCACAGCCCACTTCCATTTTGACAGCTCAGTCAACAGGAATGTGAGTTTACAGTCGCTCACTGAATTTTCTTTTGAAATCTAGTCACTTCATAAGAATTCACATGATAATACATTTTACGAGAGTAGGAAATATTTCTAAACAGTTGTGAAAGCTTGTGATTTTGCAAAGGCTACAAGTTGGTCACCTGTTGAACAACAGAAAGATGCTTGGCTGGGTTGTATTTTTATGAGCAGCACAATGTTTTTACTATATGGGATAAGGGAAAAAAAGGAAATAAAAATTATTTATTTGAGATGTAAACTTTTAAAGGCACGATATGTAAAATTGAATATACCACAAACCAGGATCGTAAACAAATAAACAATGGGGTCTATATACACAGACTTATATTTTCATTCATTCATTTTCTTTTCGGCTTATTCCCTTTATTAATCTTAGGTCACCACAGCAGAATGAACCGTCAACTTAGCATATGTTTTACGCAGTGGATGCGTTTTCAGCTGCAACCCATCACTGGGAAACATTCATACACATTTATTCACACACATACACTATGGACAATTTTTAGCTTACCCAATTCATGCAAACTCCACACAGAAATGACATCTGACCTAGCCGAGGCTTGAACCAGCGACCTTCTTGCTGTGAGGCAACAGTGCTACCCACTGCACCACTGTGTCACCCGACTTTTATTTTTCAGTAAGCCAACTCAAGTGCTTCAGGTAAACTGTCATGCCATTACAAAATCACCATGGTTAAGATCTGATTTCTGTTAAAAAAAAAAAAAAAACATCAGCGACTTTTACAGCCAGACAGAGATATGATATAAAAAAGGTACCAGACCAGACAAGAAGCAATCAATTAAATCCCATTGTTCTATGCCAGGCGTCACGGTGGCACAGTGGGGAGCACAAAGGTCACTGATGCGAGCCTCGGCTGAGTCATTTCTGTGTGAAGTTTGCATGTTCTCCCCGTGTTTGCATTGGTTTCCTCCGGGTGCTGCGGTTTCCCCCACAAATCCAAAGACATGTGCTGTAGGTGAACTGGGTAAGCTAAAATTGGCCGTAGTGTGTGTGTGTGTGTGTGTGTGTGTGTGTGTGTGTGTGTGTGTGTG
>CAIGQZ010033112.1:9171655-9182462 GCA_903798205.1 Danio tinwini
TATATTATAAATCGTAAACCATGGTTCTTTTTGTTTTGCTTAATCCTGTGCCCCAAAAAAAGATATTTAAAATAAACAAAACAATATGTCTTTTGACTGCTTTTTTTTTTTAAATAACTACATAACGCGATACTTGTACTTTTACTTTCAGTACTTGAGCAGTAAATTTTCAAGTAAACTACTTGCAATACTTAAGTACAAAAATGTTGAATACTTTAGTACTTCCACTTAAGTATTATGCTTAAAGAGCACTTTGACTTCTACTCAAGTCACTTTTTTTGATAGAGCACTTGTACTTTTACTTTAGTCTGGGTCTCTAGTACTTTATACATCTCTGGTTAAGAAGCATGTGTACAAAGTATAGCACATTGTGACCTTACAAATAAACTAAATAAAGTTACTGATTTAAAAGAAAATGTACATGCGGATGTACATCAGAACAGTTTTGGCACAGATGCTATATTTCTGAGAAAGGTAGACAATCTTACTAATCAATCTCACTAATGCCCTAACCACAAAAGAAAATACAGACATACTGTATGAGCTCAGCAAAAAATGGGAAGTACCAATTTGTCATAAGCAGTTTTTGGCTTTTCTGAGAATGTTACACCTTGTAAATTAATCTCAAGATACATATTGGGTGCCAAGATGAGCAAGGTCACATGATGACTACAGCTAAAAAAGAAACATCAAGTTCTCTATGCGTGCATCTAAGACAATGGTCTCAAACTCAATTCCTGGAGCACCACATCTCTGCAGAGTTTAGCTCCAACTACCTCCAACAGATACCTTTTTAATAGTCTCTAGTAGCCTTGAACACCTTGATTAGTTGGATCAGCTGTGATTAATTAGGTTTGGAGCAAAATTGTGTAGAGCTGCGGCCCAGCAGGAATCCAGTTTGAGACCATTGTCTTGGATGTTTGGAGAACTTGGTGTTTTTCTAGTAGTAATCATATGACCTTCTTCTTCTTGTGGCCCAATATGTTTTTTTTTTTCTGATTTATGATCTAAGAGCTGTACAAGCACTTGGATGGATGTAAACAGCATAAGCATCAGCTAAGCTCTTTGATATGTGGCAAGCACAAAATATTGGTCAAAATATTGGACTGTATAATGAAAAAATAATTAACAATGCACTTAATATATCATCCAGTCATTATGAATAATTACTGACAGTAATTATGAATAAAACTAAAAACTGAGACAGAATTTTTATGATTTGCTTTTCAGCATATTATGAATACACATACTGTAAAACTGAATAGACAATTATTATAGTCTGCTAATACTCTACTATAGGCTGTAACACACCAGACTGACTGTCGGCCATCTGTCAAAGTTGGGCCATTGCTGAGAGTCAAGTCAGGCTCATGCAGTTGGCTGTTCATCCACTTAAGCATGTTGAACTGGGGTTGGGGCCATAACACAGACCCCTTTAATTAACTGTACAATTTAGCATACGGATCAGTGCACAAGAATAAAAGCTGTGAAAAAAAAGTGAGAAAAGAAGTCACAGACATCCTGCTGTTCTAGTGTTACTTACCAGGCACAGCATTTTACTTACTCACTCACTTTCCTTCAGCTTAGTCCCTGCCTTATCAGAGGTCACCACAGCAAAATGATACACCAAATTATTCTGGAAAATGGTTTACTTCACTAACTCGTAAACCCCCAGTGCTAGTCAATTTATTTTATCCAATTCACATGTGAGGAGTCAACAGTCAGCTTTTATCACTGCCAGTTATTTGATGCTGACTTGGTGTGTCACAGTTTTAATACTTCAATGGCTGCTTGCTCACATTTACTAGTAAAATAATAAAGTGTATTTGTATGTACCAAAATAAAGTGTAACCACAACCCTGTAATCACTGTAACCACTTGTAACTGAGATATCTGGTTGCTGGCTAAATTATCCATGCAACATGATGAGGGACAGATGACAACAATGTTCCAAAGCACTGTCGGAAATGAATATACCTTTCTGGAAAAAAAGAAAACAGTATATACAGTTGTATATATAGAGTCAATTATTAGTCTTCCTATATGAAATACTATATTACTTTTCTTGTGGAGAAAACTGTATTACTTTTAGTATGCCTGGAATACATAGTTTATAAAATAAAAACAAACAATTGTAAGTTTTTTTTTTTCACCCAGACTGACCTTACTTTAAAGCAATGGTCTCAAACTCAATTCCTTGAGGGCCGCAGCTCTGCATAGTTTAGCTCCAACCACCTCCAACTCACACCTGCATAATAGCCTCTAGTAGTCTTGAACACTTTGATTAGTTGTATTAGCTGTGTTTGATTAGGGTTGGAGCAAATCTGTGCAGAGCTGCGGCCCTTCCGGAATCCAGTTTGAGACCTGTGAAACACCAAAACACATCTTTTGAGATGTTGACAGTCATATATGTGTCCCACGTTGCTAACAATACTATAAGGACACCTATATTTAACAAAAAAAAGTGAAAATTTGTTGTTTTTGCGTTTTTTTGAGCAAATTCATTCTTCCGGTTTAAAAAGAAATTTTGAAGAAATTTTGAAGATACGTCACGGCCATGTATAAATTTCAGCGTGGAGACTTTAAATTTCACTTAAGTTGTATACTAGTGTTCCTGAAACAGCACTTTGGAATATTTGAATACAATTTTTATATGAGGGCTAATCATTTTGACTTCAACTGTGCATACTGTATATATCCTCTGGTACTTTTTGTGCAACCCTGCTCTTAGTTTATAACCCCCAAACCAGAAAACAATGCAATTGAGCTGAACATGTGTTATGTCCAATATTTTCTCAGCACTGTTATTTTGAACAGTCATTTCCCGAGTACAGTATTCCAATCCAAACATAGCCTCAGCCTGTATGAGTGGGAAACACTAACCTTGTTTTTTGGACACCTTGAAGTTCTTGCTGTCTCTTCCGTGACTGTTGTAAGCTTCACAAATCACACCATCCTTCAGAACTGCAGCCGTGGCCTCAAGAGTGACTGTGCTGATCACCTTGTTCCCTTTTACCGTCACCGACTACACACACGCAGATCAATCACATTACAAATATACAGTAAAAACAGATTTCCTAATCTGTTTGAAGCACACACGCAGCACACACCTCTTTGCCAGAAGGTGTCCAGGTGAATTGTGGAGCAGGATGACCGAGAGCAGAGCAGTTGAGAGTGACTATCCCTCCCTCCTTATCAACCAAACCATTGACGGGAGCATCAATCTCAGGCTGACCTTCAAAGCAAAAGTACAGGTTTATTATCAGTGGTTGATCATTGAGTTTATTTGGTTTACGTCACCATAATATCAAAATTCACATTTACTGTTTATAAAACTATGTAGTACCTTGTTGCTGACTTATATATATATATAGTTGAAGTCAAAGTTATTAGCCACCCTCTATATTTTTCCCCAATTTCTGTTTAAAGGAAAGAAGAGTTTTTCAACATATTTCTAAACATAATAGTTTTAAGAACTTATTTCTAATAACTACATTCATAATTTACATTCTGACTTTAAAGTGTGGCCAGACTACACTTTTAGTTCCTTTGACTTTCATTCATATTTATAGGACAAAGAAAGGAAATGCAAGTTAATTCCAATTTAGCAGCATTTCCATTTTCCAGGTCTAGATTTGTGAACAATGACCTGCAAGTTTGAATCATGTGAATATGCTGGTTTCCTTCAGAAAATACATCAGCTGAGAATAGTGAAATGTTTTGAATAATTTGGACACAGCATTTATAATCACTGCAATATTACATTTAAAAACGTTCAATATTTCAACTTTTTTCCGGAGGATTCAGTCCATCGATTTGAAATAAGATGCTTTAACAGCCATGACATCATAATCCATGTGCTTAGAACCAGGGGGAAATTATGGAAACCAGGAAAAACTGTGAACTACACCCATGAATAATGTAAACGTAGACGTATAGAACAAAACCTGGAAATCAACTATAATGACAGTTTTCCTGATTGCACACATAAGATATATCCATGAGATGTCATCGAGTGTTTCAGTGTATGCTCAAGCTGCAGGATAACACTTTAACAGTTCTGCTCACATTGTTAGTGGCTTTGGAAATGTATCTCAGGAATTTCAGGAAATGAAACCGCTTTCAGATTAATTAAAACATTTTAATGTGAAGCCAAAATCCATCAATGAGGATTAAAAAAGGTATGGATTTTCTTCTACTGTCTCATTTGATCTCTTTCAGTAGTTCTTATCAGAATAAATGAATGTTTGAACAAACACACCAGTGGTTTACAGTATGGAAATTAGTTACTTTCTTTAGACCTTTAGTTGGAGGTGTTCAAATTACATTTGTGCAGCATAAGCAAATAGTTATTTATCATAATAAACTGTAATTGTAAATGTTAATGATGCCATTTAGTTGGTGAGCGCTTTGTTTACTGACAGGAAACTCAACTCATTTAGCTAGTGTATGAGGGGATAAGCATTTCCTTTCCTGATAGCACAAAATAATAAAAGATGCAGATCAACACTATTTACACACTTAATTCATCCTTTACTCTTCATTATGGCATGTCAGCACTAAAAAGCTTTGTGACTTTGTTGGGAATTAAAAAAAAGAAAGATGAATATGAAAAATACACCTAAATCAGTTGAGAACAGTTTCCAAACACGAAAGCAGAAATTTCCACAGAAGGCGTTCATCCATTTTCATGTCTAACAGAGACAGTAGGCTACAAGTGATTTGTGACTTTTACAGAAACATACACACTATGTTTTGCACTTTGTTTATATTTCTTAGTTTTCATTTAATTCAGCTTGAATGCATCAAATTTATTAAAATTGAAGGATCTGAAAACTGGAATAATGGTTGTTGAAAATTTATCAAAACTTAAATGTAATATATGCTTGTATATTTACTTTACATTTATTAATTTAAAGTAAAATTTTAAGTGAACCTGAATCACAAACAAGTCTTACATTGCAGAGGTAAATTTTGGGAATAGCCAAAATATATTGTATGATTAAAAATTATTGATTTTCATTTTATGCCAAAAATAATCAGACTATTAGTTAGAAATAATCTTCTAAGAAGACATTTAGTAAATATCCTTTCATAAACCTATCGAAGTGTAATTTTTGATTGGTAAAATGGAAAAAAAAAATATTTATAATTTATATAATTATTATATAAATCTAATTTTACAAAAGTTAACCCTAATGGTTTTGTGGTCCATTATCACATATACAGTTGAAGTCAGAATTATTAGCCCCCCTTTGAAATGTTTTCATTTTTTAAATATTTCCCAAATGATGTTTAACAGAGCAAGGAAATTTTCACAGTATGTCTGATAATATTTTTTTCTTCTGGGGAAAGTCTTATTTGTTTTATTTAGGCTAGAATAAAAGCAATTTAAAATTTTTTAAACCATTTTTAAGACAAAATTATTAGACCCTTTGAGCTATATTTTTCTTTTGATAGTCTACAGAACAAACCATCGATATACAATATTTGCCTAATTACCCTAACCTGGCTAGTAAAACTTAGTTAAGCCTGTAAATATCACTTTAAGCTGTAAAGAATTGTCTTGAAATATATCTAATAAAAATACTATTTACGGTCATCATGGCAAAGATAAAATAAATCAGTTATTAGAGATGAGTTATTAAAACTATTACGTTTAGAAATGTGTTGAAAAAAAATCTTCCCTCCGTTAAACAGAAATTGAGGAAAAAAATAAACAGGGGGGCTAATAATTCTGACTTCAACTGTATGTAAATTAACAGCTATATATGAATTTATGAAATTGAATCAATTCCATATATTGATGTAATATTACATTTATTTTCCCATACAGCCATCTTTGGTATAACAGGAATAAATTACATCCCAAAATGTATTAATATTTTGACCATTTTATTGTTTTTTAAATAAAAACATTTGACTAATGTTGTGTCATTTCAGTTTTGGTATAAAGATTTTTAATGGGGGTTTTCTCTTATTGAGTTCAACTGGTCTGTTGGTGCAGTGGCCTGATCAGTGTTTTAAAGTTCTTAAAATCTGTGAGGCATAAATTGTAATTTCAGAACTGACACGCTTGACTGAGGGAGTATTTTCTTCTGACATTGAACTTCTACCTGTATCTTAACATATTATAATATCAACACAATGGCAACCAGCTGGTACAACAAGCACTGACTGTTTGTTGACAGCTCAAAGTTTCGCTCTAGCACTTGAACACAAGCTGCTATGACACTGATGACAGCTTTTATTGACACTTTGCACTGATAAACCACAAAAAAACTGCATTTGTCTGGTAATGCACTCAATACCTTTGACGTTTACGGTGATGTTGACTTGTTTTCGGAGACCTGGCACTGAAGGTACAGTTCCGACACACACGTACACACCACCATCAGCCAAAGTCACAGATTCCTTAGTGAACACACCAATGTTTGACAGCTCCTTCGAGTCCTGTGGTTTACAGAAAAACAACATGGATGCTAAGTCAACCAATATCTAGTATATACAAAAGACATACAGCCAAATAAAAGGATGTTCACTCAAAACTGAAAATTCTGTCATCATTTCCTCACCCTTCACTTGTTCAGGACTGATTTGAGTTTTTTTAATTCTGTTCAACACAAAAGAAGATATTTTGAAGAAAGCTGGAAACTTGTTAAGTTACTGTTATTAACTTTTAAAAAATTTTTCTACTATGGAAGTCAATGATTACAGGTTTTCAGCTTTCCTCAAAATAGCTTTTTTAGTGTTCAATGGAATAAAGAACCTCATAATAGGTTTATAACAATTTGAGGATAAGTAAATAGTAAATAAATTTTCATTTACAGGTAAACCGTGCCTTTAAAGTAATACTTGGAAATAAAAATTCAAAGTTGCTTGGGTTGTTCCAAACCAAAAGCCAAACCAAACCAAACCAAAGACTTTTTATTTCATGTTCTAGATACAAATTGAGACATTTGTAATAGAATTAGAGATTTCTGTTTCTCTACTAAAATTCCATCTTGCTAAGAGCTAAAAAGGATTGGAAATGGCCATAAAGGCATTGTGAATGTGAGTGAATTAAACTTTTGGGCTCTCACCCAGGCAAGAGGAATGAAAAAAAAATTGTTTTAAGCAATAGCAAAAAGTGTCTATTACATATGGAAAATGATTTAAAAAGTGATCTAAATACTGTTGCTATAAATATTTGACATTTCTTTCTGCACTCGTTGACTTTCCATTGATAATTATTGACATCATACCTAATTTCGATTATTGTCTGCTTTTTTGTAGATGCTATTTTCACAGTTTGCATTGTAGAAAGTGTCAAATACACAAGGACTTGATTTGACATTATAGTAGGGGGGACATTTTAAGGAGGTTAATTGCTGCTAGTTTTCAACATTCTTCAAAATATCTTCTTTTGTGTTTAACTGAAGAAAGGTTTTGCAATGATGGCAGAATTTTCATTTTTAAATGAACTAGCACTTTAAATGCATTTGCCGAAATCACAAAAAGCAAACTAAATACACAACATGATATTATACCAAAATGAATGCAGGAACAAATGAAAAGAGTATCTACACTTGCCTTTGTCCACTGCAGGGTGTGAGCTTCAGAGGCCTTGGACTTACACTGAAGCTCCACATGATCTCCTTTAGAAACAACCAAGGGCCCTTCTGGTGCCACTGTCATGTCGATATCTAAAGGAATGACAAAAGAATGAATGAAGATAAACACATCTTTTAATCAACATCATAATTTAAAATATGTAATAAATTAAATATGTAAATGAATAACTTATGAATGGGTCAAATAAACAAAATAACTTAAATGTAACAAACAAACAAACAAAAACTAAAAAGTAAAGGTATTTTTTTGTTTCTATTCAAAAGGAAAAATGGCTAAGCAATGAAAAATGCAAACAAAAAAAATCATATTTTGACAAGTTATCATAGCATAAGATTTTATACTTTTTTGCATTTATGGTGTTTTCCATTCTAAAAAGATAAATGTAGCATTTGCAGCTAAATTAAATACAATTAATTTTATATCGAAAATCACAAAAAACTATTTAAATAAATTTAAAAAATATATTGTACAAAAATATATAAAAAAGAATATGTACAAAGAATTAAAAGACCACTTGAAAATTGAAATGCAATAGTTCAGTTAAATCGTCATTTGGTGAAACAGCCCTGATTTCCAAAACTTTTATTGTCTAAAAGTATGCTCTAAAATAATGTCCATATTTTATTTTAAATTTAGAAAGAATGCTATCATACTTTTATAGAATTAAGCAAATATTAACATCTTAAATAAAACCCAGATATAATACATGCAGTAAATCCAGTGAACCTAAAGGTTTTTATAGGTATTCATAATCTATAATTTTTTTTCCCATAGTTATTTTCCATAGCATACAGTGCATCCGGAAAGTATTCATATCGCTTCACTTTTTTTCACATTTTGTTACAGCATAATTTCAAAATGGATAAAATTTATTTATTTCCTCAAAATTCTGCACACAATACCCCATAATGACAATGTGAAAAAAAGAGTTTTTGAAATTGTTGCAAATTTATTAAAAATAAAAAAAAATGAAAAATCACATGTACAAAAGTATTCATAGCCTTTGCTCAATACTTTGTTGATGCACCTTTGGCAGCAATTACAATCTCAAGTCTTTTTGAACATGATGCCACAAGCTTGGCACACCTGTCTTTGGGAATTTTTGCCCATTCTTCTTTACAGTACCTCTCAAGCTCTATCAGGTTGGATGGGAAGCGACGGTGTACAGCCATTTTCAGATCAATCCAGAGATGTTTAATAGGATTTAGGTCTGGGCTCTGGCTGGGCCACTCGAGGACATTCACCGAGTTGTTGTGAAGCCACTCATTGATATTTTGGCGGTGTACTTTGGGTCATTTTCCTGCTGGAAGATAAAGCGTCGGCCCAGTCTGAGGTCAAGAGCACTCTTAAGCTGGTTTTCATTTAGGATTTCTCTGTACATTGCTGCATTTATCTTCCCCTCATTCCTGACTAGTCTTCCAATTCCTGCTGCTGAAAAACATCCACACAGCAGGATGCTGCCACCACTATGCTTCACTGAAGGGATGGTATTAGCCTGGTGATGAGCGGTGACTGGTTTTCTCCAAATGTAACGCCTGGCATTCACTCCAAAGATTTCATTTTTAGTCTCATCAGACTACACATTTTCTTACTTATGGTTCTTATAGTCCTTCAGATGCCTTTTGACAAATTCCAGGAGGGGAGTGGCTTCCGTCTGGCCACTCTACCATACAAGCCTGATTGGTGGATTGCTGCACAGATGGTTGTCCTTCTATAAGGTTCTCCTCTCTCCACAGAAGAATGTTGGTGCTCAGACAGAGTGACCATCAGTTTATTGATCACCTCCCTGACTAAGGCCCTTCTCCCTCGATCACTCAGCTTAGATGGCCTGCCAGCTCTAAGAAGAGTCCTGGTGGTTCCAAACTGGAAGCTTGTTCCACTGTGGTCATTGGAACTTTTAGAGCTGCAGTAATTTTTCTGTAACCTTCCCCAGCCTTGTGCCTCGAGACAATTCTGTCTCAGAGGTCTACAGACAATTCCTTTGTCTTCATGCTTTGTTTCTGCTTTGACATGCAATGTCAATCCTGGTACCTTATATAGACAGGTGTATGCCTTTTCAAATCATGTCCAATCAACTGAATTTACCACAGGTGAACTCCAATTAAGCTGCTGAAACATCTCAAGTACAATTAGTGGAAACAGAATGTACCTGAGCTCAAGTTGAGCTTCACAGCAAAGGCTGTGAGTATTTATGTACATGTGATTTTTCAGGTTATTTTTAATAAATTTGCAACAATTTCAAAAAAATATATTTTTTTACATTGTCATTATGAGAGATTGTGTGTAAAATGTTGAGGAATTAAATGAATTTAATCCATTTTGAAATAAGACTGTAACAAAAAAAAATGTGGAAAAGGTGAAGTGCACTGAATACTTTCTGCCTGCACTGTATATGTACAGCCCATGCATCAATAATAACGATCAATTTCTCCAATTCACGAGCATATTCTCCAAAAATGTATTTATCTTTCCTTCAAGATGTTTTGTAAATGTTAGTGTGTGAATCATTCATTTATTAAATTTTCCTTCAGCTTAGTCTCTATTTCAGAAGTTGTCTTAGAGGAATGATCTGCCAACTATTCCAACATACGTATGTTTTACTCAGTGGATGCCCTTCCAGCTGCAACCCAGTATAGTAAAACTGTGACTCATTAAACCATTTATATACTTTATTTTAGTTATTTTGTCCTGTTTTTATACTCACAGTGCACTTTTAAGTTGAGAGTTTTAGAAAGTTGGACTTTGCTGTCAGCATCAAAATCCATAGCTTCACACTTATAAGTTCCAGAATCCTCCCGAGTGATGTTCTTTATTTTCAAAGTGCCTCCCAATCCATTTTGTGACTTTGCCTTATGAGTGAGTGAGAAAATATATGAGTAAAAGTAACGACCATTACTAGATCAGTTGGTTGTGATTTGGCATGTATGGTCTCTTACCTCTTTATAAAAATCAAACTCTGGCTGAGGGTTTCCATCAGTCTCACACTGCATCACCACATCATCACCCTCTTTGATTGGCCCCTCCTTCTTCACTTTGAAGAAGACGTTTTCTGTTGAATCTGATTGGAGGAGAAGGAGTTTGTATTTGGCAGTGGTGGAGATTTCATTGTGAGTTTCTGTCTGTCTGTCTGTCTGTCTGTCTGTCTGTGTGTGTGTGTGTGTGTGTGTGTGTGTGTGTGTGTGTGTGTGTGTGT
>CAIGQZ010033112.1:9185285-9201546 GCA_903798205.1 Danio tinwini
AAAATAAAATAAAATAAAATAAAATAAAATAAAATAAAATAAAATAAAATAAAATAAAATAAAATAAAATAAAATAAAAATAACAGACACTTCAAGCTCCTTTACCAACTCATGCTGTAACCGCTTATTAATGTGCAAATGTGCAAGGTCACTATAACACTGCCCCAGCTGTCATCTGGTATAAAAATAAACTCAATCATTTTCAACAACATTAACAGTCAAGCCATTCTTCCCAAAGTGCTTATAGTTTCTCTGCCTCTCTTCATCTTTGTCCCCTTCCTTTATGATCTTTTAGGCGTCAAATCTACTCTCTTGTGTCTTAATCTTTTTCAAAATACTTTTTAAAAGACCAAGTATTAAATAACATGTACGAGTTTGCATAGAGATGGATGTCTTTCTCTCTTACTACACAAGGACGTGTCCCTCTGGTGCAGCCATTAGCCATGAAGCAGGCAGCAGCGCTCGTCTCCAGGGAGGAGATGCTATTGTTTCTTAGTCCCACTGCTCTCATTCACAATTATTACAGCCATTACTGGCTCTCTCGCTCCACGCAGTCTGGGATGGAATATGAACAAAGAAGCTGTTCTGCTGTTGTCTCTGGTATACACACACACACACTATCCCACGCAGCAGCCTACACCCTCCTACACACAAACAGTTGTCTAGTTCTTCATAAATGTCCCCAGAAGTGACCCCATCATACACACACAGCTGGGGGAGGCTCTCCAAAGAAATAATGGATCACTGAGCAGAGGGATGAAAGTTCAAAACCATCTAATGCAGGCCAATTAGCGACACATGCACAAACACACAATAAAAAAATAAATAATAGAGTGAACGAGCCATATATTCAGAATACAGAAAAGCTTAACAAAAAAATGAATAAATAAAAGTTAATTAAATCAACATACATACAAACAAATGAAGTTCATTATATAAATAAGTTAAAAATAAATGTAAAAGATAAACAAACAAACAAATAAATAAAGCTAAATAAAGGTCATTTCAGAAGCAAAATGTTTTCTTTAAGGTTTATTTTGTTGTTTAATATTGTTAGCTAATACATTCACTAACATGAACTAAGATTGAACAAAAGGTGTACAGCATTTCTTACTTAAATGTTAATTTTAGCATGCATTAATGCATTCTTACAAACCATTTTTGAGCTTGTTAACATTAGTAAATGAACACTGTGTGTTAAATAAAAATAAACACCAGTAATTTCATAAACTAAAGTTACCAATCATGAATACTGTAATGAATCGCTTGTTCATTGTTTGTGCATGTTAGTAAATTCATTAACATTAACGGTTAAAAGAAATTTGACTACTAAAAAGTGAGTAAACACATTGTAAACAATTAAAAAAATGTTGTCAACTTAACAGTTACAATGTCAATTTTACTCATGTTTTAAGTAATCACTTTTTTAAGTGTAATTGAGCTATTTATTGTTTAGTGTTAATGAGTTCATTATTTGCTAACTATACAAGATAATAAAATGTAGATTACATAAAAATTCATTGTTTTAGCTCTTGAATCATACTTGGGTGCGTTTCCGAAAACAATCGTTAGCCAAATAAGGTCGCAAGTTCTGTAGTTACAAACATAGTTTGTTTATTTAGTGTTTCCCAAATCAATCGTTCCAACAAACATTTGCAAACTGCGTCGCAAACTTGTACGCTTGCAACTACACCTCTAGAGTAGTAGTTATAAGCATAGTTCCTGGTTGTGTTCTATTACCAGTTATCCCCCATATGGCCTATTCATTTAGAACGTTCCAACATTTAAACTCGGAATGAAAAAAAAAAAAAAATTAAGGTCATCTACCTTAAGTGTAATTTGCTTTCAAAGTATTTTTACAGTTCAGTTTTAACAATCTTCATGTTGACAATTGCGTTGCCTTCGTAGTGCACTTTAAAATGCATTTATGCCATTTTGAACACAATTTATGTTACATCTCCAAAGCTTGTGAAAACAAAAATGTATATCATACAATAATACTTTTCATTTATAGTAGGTTATTTATTAAGTATCTGTACTGTATATGACATGGTCCTGTTGGTTAGAACATTTCTGCAGTGGCTTGTATGTGTCAAATTGTAAAAATACACTTTTCAAAATAAAAAATAAATAAACAATGCACTTAATAATAATAATAAAATAATAATAAAATATATTTTATATAATATATTAAACTGTTAAAGCGATCACTACATTGGGTACATTATAAAATTTTACTCTTTGTTTATAAAACTTTGTATAACCTAGTGCCACCGTATCTTTCTGATCTGATCACTATTAAGGCCCGAACTCGATCGCTTAGATCAAATTCCGACTGCCATCTATTGCAAATACCTAGATCTCGTCTCAAATGCAGGTGCGATAATAGCCTTTACAGTTGTGGGTCCGAAACTATGGAATAAGTCACCATTAAAAATCAGAATAGCACCTAATCTGTCTATTTTTTATAAATCAATGCTAAAGACTCATCTTTTTTTAAATGCATTTAACATTCCCTAATGGTGGCTATATTAATTGATTCTTTATTGGTAATTTTTACTGTTGTTACTATTGTTTTATATTGTTGTTTTTTTGTAGTGTATTTGCTGTTTTTATCTGGTACTGTACAGCACCTTCGTCGATCAGAAGTAATTAAGATTTGATAATAATAACCATCATGATTATTATTATTATTATTATTATTATTATTATTATTATTATTATTATTATTATTAAAGTAGGATTCTTTTTAATTTTCTAATAAATAATAAATATTAAATTTAATTTCTTAATAAATAGCTTCATTATTTATTTATATGATTTTTATATGAGATTAGAATTTGTGTTAGCTTTTTGTAAGTGATTTTATGTTTTAGAATAGAATATGGCATATTCTCAATAACATTTGTAAAGGAAACATATGTGCCATTTACATATATTTCAATTAATATAGAAAACGAGTGCATGTTTTTACCAAAACTAAAATTGGATTTTTTTTAAATGCATGTGCGTATAAAACAATATAATTTGCACAAAAAAAAGGGTTCATCTTGTTTAGAGCGTTATTATGGGTGTTTTATGTTATAACTAATGTGGTTCAAACGATGGATCTGCGACAGAGAAATTACGGTTTTGGGAAACACTCGTCACTTCATCATTCTTTTTCCAAACAATGCAATGATAGTTCAGCCGCGAGTTATGTCATTGTTTGGGAAATGCACCCCAGGTCAATATCCATTTTTTTTATTTACAATTAAGCATGGTTATTACGGCTTCACTAAAAATATCTACACTATTCCACAGACTACACCACCTCTTCACACTAATTATTTAAGTCAAAATAATGGAGTCAAAATATTTTTATATCTCACTGAATGAAAAATGTGCATATTATTTAAATAAAAAAATATATTTTTACTTTTTATTAACTTTTTTCTTACCTGTATCTATTAAAGTAAATATATTTACTGTATAAATGTATAGTACTGTTCAAAAGTTTGCAGACAGAATGTTTCTTTAAATGTTTTGAATTCACCTTTATTTTCGCAAGGAGCTCAGTGGTCAGTAGCACAGTGCTTAAAGCACAGAGCTCTCTGCCTCTTATAACCCTTAAAATGACATCCATCAAACATGACAAGTGCAATCACTCTATTAATCAATAGTGTCAAATGCAATCTGTATGCTCATAATTGCCCCTGGGCCAACTCACAAACAACACTCAAGACTAATGAATAGGGGTAAAAGTGGCTGGCCATATGTCCCATTTAGTTCATGGAAATTGTTAGTAGAGTGGACGCGCACGCTCAAATGAAACATAATAAGATAAACATGAACTGAAGAAACATAATATGCATCTATTTTGAGACAGACTTACAGAAAACTTTGACTTCGGTGGCAGCCTCGGCATTGCCCACGGGCCCTGCGGTCACTTGGCAGATAAATTTTTTGTGATCGTCCACTGTGACTTGGGAGATAGTGAGGGACATGTCCTTTTCTATGGTATAGCGATCTGTCGTTGTTCCAGCATCAGAGCCTACAAAGGAGTTGTAAGCGACTTGCTTTCTGCTTCCATCAGCAAATTCCTAAGGATGATGTAAACACATTAAACAAGTTGTTATTTTTCTTGATCCATATATAAAATAAGATAAGCAAAATCAGTCAAACTGATAGAACGAAAAATGTAATACATGGGCAATTTCATATGAGTTGTCATGTCATATGGCTCTAAATCAATAAAGGTAATCACATCACAGCCATGTTGACATAGAGCCATATTGCATAGATACAATTGTAAAATTGTGTTTTTACAGTGTTTTGACATCACAAATGTGTAAGCAAAAATAAACAATTAAAAATCCCTTCACTGTGAGGAACAAATTCATTTAATCGCTTGCTGTTGTATGTAGGGTATTTATTATGAATAAGATAGAATAGCTGAGTAAGTTACATGCATATCCATTCACTCGTCAGGAATGCCACCTTTATTATAGTATATAATTCTTATTGTGCAATCCTATAGGGTATATGCACAGCTAGTGTTTTATCCCCTACCGATACACTTCCGGTGAACTGTTAATGTGACTTTTTCCAATTTCCAAGGTTCCTATTACAGCATTGATGTTATAATGCAATTAAAATATAACTAGTTAAATAGACTTAAGCATTTATTTAGTTGTTCAAATGAAAAGCCGTTTACACGCAAACGCCGTCAGGATCAATAGGCCAGCGCAGAAATTTCATTGAAAATTCATTCATTCATTCATTTTCTTTTTGGCTCAGTCCCTTTATTAATCTGGGGTCATCACAGCGGAATGAACCGCCAACTTATCCAGCACATGTTTTACACAGCAGATGCCCTTCCAGCTGCAACCCATCACTGGGAAACACACTCATTCACGCACATACACTACGAACAATTTAGCTTACCCAATTGACCTATACCTGTCTTTAGACTTGTGGGGGAAACAAGAGTGGAAGGAGGAAACCCATATGAACACGGGGAGAACATGCAAACTCCACACCGAAATCCCAACTGACCCAGCCAAGGCTCAAAGCAGCGATCGTGCTACTTACTGCGTCACCGTGACGCCCTTCATTGAAAATACCAAAGTAAAATTAATTTTCATATTTTAAAGACATGGCTCAGAAAAATGTCATTTAATGCTGTGCTTCTTTTACATTCTGAGACTCACTTTATATCATATATCAATCAGGCAGTGAAGATTCTGTAATAGCATACAGTTCACCGGAATTGCTTTAACATGGTTACTAAAAATTAAATGTCCTTCTGCATAAACCCTACTACAGCACTGATCAATGCATTGGTTTTATCTTGATAAAAGTAAAGCTAAAGTTCTCGTTTACATCCTTATATTATTTATTTCAATAAAAAAAGACTTTACTCTGTACCTCATTAAGGACAGCCTCTTCATCAAAAATATAACAATGAAATTACTGAACAATACTATTAACTGCAATCATAAAAAATATTATTTATTGAGCCATGTTTAATAAACAGTAACTACTGTCAAGACTTACATCAGAGCCAGCAGTAGATTCCAGAAAAAGTGTCTGAAGTAAGGATGCTCTTGGCAGGTTTATGAGAGCTGAATAGCCAGATGGATAAAAAGGCAAAACAAACAAACAAACAAAAAAAAAACATTCCCACTCTCCCTGAAATGTGCTTTCAAATGAGGTAAATCCTCAAAAAATGTCACAAGGAAACACCAGAACGTTGTAGCAATTTTGGTCTATAGAAAGCAAAATTACTTTTTCGTTCTTCATTTGATGGCAAAAATCAGTTTGAAAAGGTGCCAATATACTGTTTTTGAACACTCCAACACTGTTCTGCAGTAGGCAGGGTTCTGAATGTATCATGTTGTTTGCGTGTAACCACTAAACACAACAATAGTGGTTAAGAGAGAAGAAAGAATTCATACACATCTGGCAAACAGCCTTTTTCCAACCTACTGCACAGCGGACAAGAAGCACCACCACAGAGTGCCATATCTTTGGTCTTGATAGAAAAAATGTGGTGTGGCGTGGTGGGGCTTCTCATTCAGTGTGTGACCCCCTCTTTAAAATCTCTGTGTGAGCGATCATACTGATGTGCATACATCACTACCAGCTCTGCTACTCAACCCTTGAGTGAATTCATGATACTATCTAGGTGTTGTAGCTTTGGATGTTGTTCTCCTGTTTAACCTCTGTGGATATGAGATATACAAATCAAACACGTCAAAGAAGGCAGAGTTCTAGAACATGCCCACAAATATTTTTTGTTTAAATAATGTCATTTCAGTTCATTATTCAATTTTTGTTTGAAGTATACAGTACTAGAGCCTTTACCCCAGTAGCTCCAAGACGTGGCCAGTGTCAAATGCACTTAAAGCTTACTTTCATTATTCCATTATTCATTCCTCCTTCGTCCCACCAGCTACAGTATAGTCACTGAAGCAGCATCCTGTTGCTTTACGTTGAGTCAAAAAAAAACTCTCCAAAAGTCAAAACCTTGCCCCTCTAGATTAAAATATTCAGATTATTGTTGCCTATTCAATGAACTGTTGTCCTGGGGAAAAAAAGTGTTTGCTAAACATTTATGTGTACTGGTAAATCATATAATGTAATTTATGTATACTCACAATAAACCACTGGACCACAACTGTAGACTCTGCAGAGGTGGTGTAGGAACAGGGCAGCCTGACAGTTTCTCCTTTAAGAACGTCCACCCTGTCAGTCACGTGGACTGTGACTGAAGCCAAACAAACTGTAAAGAGACAGGAACAGAGACAAGAGTTATACATATAGTACTGTAACAACATTAACCATTTTAATTGAGAACTGGACTTGTTTTGGAGAGAAAGACCCAGGGATGGATTGGAGGGAGTGAGCAAGACTAATATTAATTTGGCAGACATTTTTTTCACCACAGCAGCATCAGAGTCACACACAGTGAGAAATGATCCACACGCTGTGAGTCTGAAAAAGCCATTGTGTTCCCGCTGCCTCCAAACATGAAGCGCAGCTGCACAGAACCAGGTGCAAGAGAGAGCCAAGAAAAAAGGCGGTCGATAACCCTTTGCTCTCATCAAATTTGGTTGTATGAGCGTGTAAGAGAGTTCACAGTAGGATTAGGTGATGATTTTTTTATTCAAAATCTATTTGCAACAAATTTAAAGGCCAATTTAAAATCAAGAATCATAAAAGATTTTAAAAGTGTTAAGCAAAAATGGTGCAGATGTTACAATAATAGTGTTTTTTTTTTTTTTAAATAATAAAATGCAAATGCCATTTATTGTATTAAAACATGGTCACTGGTATTCTAACATAAATTTATTCTAAAATGCTACTCAATAAATATGCTGATTATCAATGTTAAAAACATTGCCATGCTGCTTAACATTCATGTGGACACTGTGTGAAGAGCAGTGCTGCCAGATATAGCTGACTTTTTCCAGCCCAAAAGCTGTCCAAAACCTTCTAAAATGCAAAAAAAATATTAGATTCATATTTGATTTAATTTTAAAAATTATTTAAATTTAAATTTAGCCTAGTTACTTCAACTGTCATCATTTTGAACCATACAGCAACCAAGACCAGCAGTCACAAAACCACAACATAACCGGATCACATTGAAACACTGCCCCCTCTCAACCACACACTGCACTTAATGTTGTGTAGATTACTCAACCTAATAGAATATGTTTTACTTTCGAAATGGGGTAAAAATTCATCCAATTTGGCGTTTTAAATAGTTTTGAACATAAGTAGGCACTGCTTGTCAATAAAACAACTATATTTGTTCTTGCTGTCAATTGTGGAAAAAAGTATCGATAAAAGTGTCACGATAAACCACTGTAAGTTTACCTGCAGACGCTGCATGATGCGCGTACACGCGAAAGGGAGTCAGATTTGTCCGGGGAGTCCGATTGTTATACAACACTGCAGGAACAGGATGTCATATTGATTTTGTAACCCATTGTACCCCAACATCGTGGGAACGTTGGATTTTGTTTGGAAATGAAAATCGGGTTGACGTCGGCCTGACGTTGGGTTCTGACGTCAACCCGATTTTTATTTAATTTCAAATGTCCAATGTCAACCTAAAATCAACCAAATATCAACGTCTAATCCTGTTACACCTTGACGTTGTGTGGACGTTACCACTATGACATGATGATTTTGGTCACTTCTACACAATCTAAAATCAACCAAATATCAACGTAATTTTACATCGTTATTGGACATCAAAATAACTTTGTCCTTAGACACTGGTTAGACATTGAATTGTAGTCAACTGATGGGAATTTTCCCTGCTGGGAATTTTCCTTCACCTCCTCTTGCGGGTGGGCCCACGTGGTTTGTGCTATGCACTGGTCACTAGTAACTGAATGGAGCAGGAGCACACAGTTATGTTTTGTTGAATATGTTGCATATAAAAGTTATGTTTTCAAAACCACTCAAATTTTTTCAACCCGCCAATGCCATTTTTTACCCGTACAATCAAATTCAAAACCGCCCAATTGGGCAGGAAACCAATGCTGGTAAAGAGTTCTTTTGTAACTTTATTGGATTTTTTATTTATTATTATTTGGATCAATTTAATGCATCCTTACTGAAAGTATACATTTTGGTAAAACTCGTTTTGACCCCCAAATTTTGAGCAGCATATACTGAGTTACTGACACATATAAATTAAATGATTAAATTATCCATTTTATTTGTGTTCATTTAGTTAAAAAAACACTTTGAGGAAAACATGCCTTGATTATTTATTAACTAGATTTTCCATTTCATGTAGTGAGCATATAAATAATTGGTGGAAATGATAAAAAAACAAGCATAAATATTAAATACCAAAATAGTGCTGTCCATACTGTAAGTAATTTATGTTGTTCACTGCACTCCCACTTTGCACAATGCACTTTTTGGTGTATAACTAAACATGAAACCCATATTAACAGTCTTCTTTGTTGTATGCATGTATGTATGTAATATGAGCATGGTGTAGCCTTGTTTAGAAAGATCACATGAGAAATGTGGCATCAGGACAGACAATAATCCCCCCTAGGATCCTCCTTCTTTCCTAGATCCCTTTGGCTGATAGACAACACACATAAACACACACCCGCTAACATTCTCATGACTCCCACCCGGAGCACAGAACCAAAACAAACAGCTCCTGTTCAGTGAAGAGAACAACTTCACATACTGAGCGAAACAAGCAGAGGATGTGCTTTCGCTTTAAAACTGAATGAGCGCAACACAGGAACCAGTGCACACCAGTCGGATACTAGGCACATTTCCATTACCCTTCAAACTGAGCAAATTGAAAACATGCCTAATAAAAACACATTACTTTTGCTAAATGCCTTTACAGTATTTGGCAAACAAGTTTATATGTGTATTTTTTACAACAATTTGAAATAGGAATATTTAGCAACACTGCAATAGAATTTTTTTTTCACATTGAAAAATCTCCTTGATTTTTATTTTAGAAGTTTAAAGTTTCAGTTGCATAGCCATCAATATTTCGCTGTTTTGTATCAACATTTACAATTAATCTAATGTTTTGTAAACATTTGTTCTGGAAAAATGGCTGTTTAAGTGGAAACATTACTGCTCAACAAAAATTGTTGAAATAAACAATATTTATGTACATAGAATTAACGTGTCCTATTTCATAAAATGCCATTACTTTCATGTAATCACTACCATCCATTGTTAATTTTTTTGTTTGATTGTGTTTGTCAATGTGCTTATGTGTGTGTGCGTGTTTATGACATTCCTCTAGTGATTGACACTGAACGCTTCAAAGAGCTCAGTATGTAATAGTGGGGTCAAAGGGGTCAAAGGTCAGTATGTATTGACATTCATTGACGGAGCTTTTTTTTTTCTTTTGTCGTCTCTATATGTCAGTCATAAACTGTTTTCCTAGACCAACTTCTGTACATCTCCATTACTTTCTATGTGGCTCTGGCTCATATGCCAGATTTTTTTCAGTCTACACACTGTTTACATAATAAATCATAGTCTGTTGTATAATATGCATAAGGAGTGATCCAAAAGTCAGGGCAGAAGGCATCAAAAGCCACAAATGCACAGTATGGGTGTGTTAATATAATTTAATCATTTTTTAATTACAATTGTTATTTTTTATTCATGTTAATTTAATAAAATAGGTGAAGTTTATTTTTAAACTAATTTCGAGAGGATCACATGCTTATGATTGTTCTCAGCTGGTCCCGCAACAGCCCACGATTGATTCACCAAGCAAATAATTCCTAACTCACTATAAATAACCAGAGAATCTTATCTCAGTATCTTCGTCTTGAAAAATCCCCCCCTACCCACCCCTACTCCCCCTCCTTTCTAGATGAGCGACACAGCGGCCCAGTGATTAGCACTGTTGCCTCACAGCAAGAATGTCTCTGGTTAAAGTCCCTACTAAACCAGTTAATATTTCTGTGCAGAGTTTGCTCGTTCTTTCCATGCTTGCGTGGGTTTTCTCCGGTTTCCTCCTAAAGTCCAAAAAACAAGCAACCTAGGTAAATTGAACATACCAAAATTGACACCATAGTCCAGCTCTTAGCAAGCCGTATATCTCTTTAGCCATCCTATATCTGTCATAATTCAGAAATAAGTCAGGGGAGTTCATCGAGATCTACCTGAGCTCAAACTCCCCTCTCGCCCTGCTAACGGGAGGGAGCCTAGGGCTTGCGGATCTCATAAGCTTAGGGCTCTTTCCTGGGACAGCATGCCAAACAAGCTTTTTTATCAATCATCAGCTAAGTGTGAACTCTTAAATTACAATTTTAATGAATTACATAACAAATGACCAGCTTAATATATAATAAATACTGTTGCATTCAAAAGATAATTACCTTAATAATAACGTAATAATTAAAAAAGATTTTCTAATAAAATGTTTACGTGTATAAAAGTTTTGACAAAATTATTTTTTTTATTTTCTTTAAAAATAATTGTTTGTTAAATTTTTTTTAAATGATTACATTTATATAATTAAAAAAATACATGTTAAATTATGTTAAAATGGTAAATATTCTTTTTGAAACCAGCTTTTTGTGTTGTTGTTTACAAAAAAAGTCTTCCGAGTTTAAAATGTAATGAAAATGAGTAAATGATGAAAAAAAAGATTCAATCGATGTGTCTGTTTAGAGCTCACTTCAGTTTCACTTCTCTCTTGTATTCTCACTGCTCCTGTCTAATCAATACTATATGTCCACTCTTCTTTTCTGCCTATACGGGAGCAGCTGGACAGACAGAGGGGCAATTAAAGGGCAATTAGTGCCTCCTCCATTCAATCTCCACCTCAGCAGGGGCTGGATGGGGTGCGGTCAAGGCCACGTGCGGGTGGGTGCGAATGATAGCGAGTGGTAAAGATAATCGGATTTAAAGAAAGAAAGAGAGAAACAGATGGACAGGAGACGTTCAGACTGTGAGCAGCAGACACATCGACAGACACTCACACTGAGAGGAGACCATACCAACTAACACACAGACACACACACACATACAGTATTTATGAAGTGCCTTAAGTCTGCACACTGCATCCTGAAAACTCAAGGCAGTTTTCAGATGGATGGATCATTACAGTATTGGCAATTGCTGGCAAGACAGATCTGGGCCAGCCGACTTCAGAGAGCCGGAGAGCTGCTGCAGTCAAAGGCTGCCATCACACTTCTCCCTAAAGTTCTATCCTAAAGCGTTAGCTGAACAGTACCCTTCACACACACGCACAGTAGGAGAACAGATGCAGCTGTGAACTGAGTCAGCTGCCTCTCCACTTTAGCTATCAGGATCTGTTCTTTATTTTTTCCCTTTACTCACAACAATTTATTATGCATTTTATATATATTTGTAATGAAAAAGATGCTGAAAACAGACGTGCGGATCCAAATTCAGTTTAATAATCAAGGTCGTACAGGCAGAGGTCAGAAACAGGAGCAAAACAGTAGTACAAGGAACATTCAAAAGACATGGTCAGTATACAGGCGAGAGGTCAGACAAGGTGGCAATGAATCAAAATGAGGAACAAGGCCAGGCTCAATACACAGAAAAACAAACCAGGAAACCACTTTGTAATGTTTGTACTGAAACAAGACTCAGCAATGTGTGAATGAAGCTGAGGTGTATTTAAATACTTGTAATAATCAGTGTAAATAAGCAGCAGCTGTGTCTGTGTGTGAGTGTCCGGATTGTTGTCAACTGCTGTAGTAGTTGATGAGCACAGGGAGATCTGGGAGTTGTAGTTCGTTCAGCAGTAATCTCCAATAGAGAAAACCCCGCTGGAGATTGCAACAAACTACAGGAAGTAATTACCAGCGGAAACAACTCCACTGGCCATCACAACCATATTGAAGGGATTTTTTTTTGCCATTTTTGTCATAAAAAAGATTTTTTTGGCATTGAATATGATTGGCTAAAAATGCTGACATACAGTTCATTAACACAGCTTCTATAAATCTGCATATTAAAGGCTTTGGGTACCCAGACACTAGGGAAGGAAACAAAACCCAAATTAAACATATACTGTGGCAAATTTTTCACAATAATTTACTTCTGACCACAATAGCCAGTGAAATAGTTGTGTCTATTGGCATAAGTGTGATGTGATGGTACATTGGGATATACCATAGTCTGTAAAAGACATGGACGTAGTATCCGTGACGTTACCCATAGGTTTTTGAAGAGCACAAATAAAGCTACGAGTAGGCGTGGCCAACCGTCACCATTTTGTTCATGCATTATCGCACCCACCGGGGGTGGCCAAATAAGGGCAAAGAGGCGGAGCATCAGTGGAGCTACAAACACCTGCTAGCATTTTGCTTATACTGGGTTTTCTTTAAGAGAAACATTTAATACTTCCTTACCTGCGACTTGTTTGTGTTCACACCTCATGTGCTTGGTTGTATACTATATCATTAAAGCCTTTAGTCTTTTAAAAACACTGTTGTAATACTTTAAGCCACTTTGCATTGTACTTATGACATTTTTTCTACAGGAGGAAAACGCCAATTACTTCCAAATACTTGAAATATAGTTTGTGTTAGTAAATGCAAGGGTATTTATGAATTGCCGAGTTCAGCAGGTAATCAGCCAGAATCAGCTGACCTGATGAGACACTCAAGTGGCCACACTCTTAATTATGCAGACTTAATAAAATGTTATAAAATCAAAACAGATGAGTTATAAAAAAATTCACCCTCCTCACAGTTGTCATAAGGGGTAATATTAGCTTTATGCACCAAAACCGTGTTTTGTACCAGGCTGTAAATATGTTTTAATCAGCTGTAAAATTGGCCAATTTAGCATTGCAGTCAGTGAACATCTGGAGTTCCTGGAGCCAGCCCCCAAAGGCGAGTCGATGAATTGCAGTTTCAGTTACTTCTGTATTGGCTTCACAAGGAAGAGCGGGAGGTTGCCGCTTGGGATATATATATATATATATATATATATATATATATATATATATATACAAATCAAAAAAGGACATTGTAAGAAGAATGGCATTATGCCAACATACAGCAAAAATACTAAAAACATCTTGTTTACTTTGTGTAAACAGTAATAAATGCTATTTACAAAAAGTGTAGATTCAGGCTATTAGCACTCTATTAATAGTTTAAGTAACATTAGTCAGTATGTGAAGAGTTTAGATGCAAAAACCTCTAAATGCCATCTAAAATTTTCCTCTAAAATTTTTTTTTTTTTTTATCAGGCTCCTGTGTGTATGTTCAGCAATATCACTTTTATGGCAAAGAATAAGTCCTTTTCCTGGTCTTTAAAGTGATAAATCTCAACATAAACAAAGGAGGCTGAGAAAACTGTTAATTTTCGATGGAAATTTCAGACGGTTTTTCTGAACTTTTCATGTCCTTTTTTTTAATCTAAAAGTGGGCCCTCCCCCATGTATTCTACCTCTTTTCATTCATTTTCTGGCTGGCGTCAACTGCCAACACAAGCACCCACAGAGAGATTGATGTATTATGCAGATGACTGGTGTATATACAGTATCTTTCCACTGTGAAGACAAACTGCACTCGTGTAAGCACACACACTCGGGCACATGTATACACAAACATGGTCTGACAGACAGAAAGGAGATCCCTCCCTCATGGGCAAGAGCTTCCAATGTAAACTCAATTCTCCATTAACAGCAGCTCGCAGGTATACAGTGTACATGTAAGCTGTCTGTCCATTCTCTGAGGACTCAAACAACAGGAGCCCTGGTGCATGTGCTCACACTGGTTGACGCATAGTTGAGTGTTGCTCACAACCTTGCAAATCATACTCCTTTTACATCTCACAACGGATAATAAATCAAAAACAAAGCATTTCACTCTTTAAAGGGATTGTTCACCCAAAAATGAACATTTAGTTGTTGTTTTTATGTTGTGTAACAAGCAAAACTTGCCATAATGTGCAATATTTCATACATGCAAGGATTGCTGGTCTCTGCTGACGTCTCTATGAAGACACACACTTTGTCTGATGTAAACATTGTGCATGACACATATGAAATATACTTATTACTGCCAGTTTCCCCAAAGCTGCATTGGGGTAAAGATGGTTTTATATTCACACATTCGCTTAAACAACTAAATGAATGCTTAGCTCTATTTAACTGACTATTTTTGATTAAATTACACCATCAATGCTAATCAAGTTACCTTATGCAATTGAAGTGACATCAATCTTTTGCCGGAACAACCGTGCATAGCCCATTCATAAAATAACACAAGCTACATAAGCTTTGCATAACTAAAACAGTTTTAAAACATTCACACCTGTCAAAAAAAATACCACAACCATAGTGTCATCTCTCAAAAGCCATTGCGATATTGATTCAGGATTTAGAAAAGTTTTGATGCAGCATTTTTGACAGAAGCCCTTTCAAAATCTTTCTTTTTCATGGATCTACGTTGGTCTTTTAGAAAGGTCAGGCTGATCCTGAGTTTCCCTGTCACTTTTTCTGTTAACAGCAGGTCATGCTGCATGTGAACGCGCAAATGACATATCTATCTGCGTGAACAGGATGCGGAGATATACAAATCTACATTTGTTGCCAGACAGTTCAGGTTATCGTTCTATTTTTGGCCTGAAATTCTTTATTGGATGAACTTTTTTTAGTCCTATGCCTTACCCAAGATATAAAAATACATTTAGATCATTTACTTTAATCATTACTATCGGAATGTGAAGAGACATTTAACCAGCAAAACAAAAATGTTTCTGAAGACAATCACCTATTGCACCTTTAATTAGAAGAAAGCAGTGAAGGGTGAATAAATGTTCATAGATTTATATTTTTAGGTGAACTATCACTATTAAAGTTAGGCGGTTGTGAGTTAGTGAAAAACAGAACTGTGAATTATCAGAAAACTACTTTAACAGATGCGTCACACAGAGCTGATGAACTATAAGAGAGAATAGGTGTCTCATGGGAATGTTTTTGAGATATGTGTGTCTGGTTCAAAGCAAAACCAAAGTTAAATAAGCTCTGTGGCTGATCTAAATGATAATAAAAGTCACATTAGTATACAAACACCATCGTTGCCCACAAACTGTGGTGAAAAATGAAGATACGCTTATAATCTTTCTTCAGTCTGCTGCAGTTTTTCTTTATTCGCCATAGGCCACATTCAGTTCACTTTTACTTTCAAAATAAAACATGACCTTTTTACGTTAATCAATATCCTCTGAAAAGCTTTATAATATTAAGTTCTCAAAATAACCTTCTGATGAATAACCAGAAGAAACTGAATGGATGAACACATCTTTCTAACCGCATGTGACAGTGGGTCAGCACAGCTCAGCAGCTGCATTCAATTCAAATGTACTGTATGAAAATGGCCTATGTATCTGTCAAATGCACAACCAGTGATACAAATGACACCAAACACAGGCTGAAATCAAACCCTAGGTTCTTTTCTTTTTAATAAAAGCATTTCTTTTTGACAAAAATACATATAAATATGCAATTGAAACAAGACGAACAGCTGAGAAAAGGCATTTATAGATTTCAATCATTTTTTTAAACTATTTATTTAGTTGGAACCCATCTAAAACTCTAATGACAATATCATTAAGCTGATAAATGATAAAAAAGGAGTTCAATCTAGTTTTAAATCTCAAGGATTTAAAGCAGAAGCTAGCAATGCAGCAGAATTATTATTAGAGAACATGTACACACACACACACACACACACACACACACACACACACACACACACACACA
>CAIGQZ010033112.1:9208041-9218425 GCA_903798205.1 Danio tinwini
AGAAAGAAAGAAAGAAAGAAAGAAAGAAAGAAAGAAAGAAAGAAAGAAAGAAAGAAAGAAAAAGAAAGAGAAAGATTATAAATCCCTTCAGAGGATTTCCAGCATCCTATGTTGAGCTAAAACATGTATTGTTTTCATATGTCATGTGTTTCTTAGCAAGCAGTGTTATTTTAAAAAATCACAAAGAAAAAGGGAATAGCTGACAGATTGTGAACAATTAAAGTAGTAATTTCATGATTTCATATTGAATAAGTCAAGCAAAATGACTATTCTCCATGTCTATTTCTCTCTCTCTCTCTCTCTCTCTCGATGATAGGCTATACTTTGACATGTAAACACAGAATGCTGTAGTTTTCCTATAAATAGTTAAATCATCTCCATCTCTTGATCTCTGAGGACAAACAGTGTGAAGTGGGCTACAAGGTCAGCTCACGCTCAGTCTTTTGTGCTGTCGACATTCCACTGTGCTACTGCGGTGGTCCTGACAACGACATCACGAGTCCAACACATTCAGTCTGAGGCCAGCACAGTACACATGACCACGAGAGGAGGTAAAACATGCTTTGAAACATAATACGCAGCAATGTAATCCCATTATCCCAGATCCCATCACAACAATCTGTATGTTGAATTAATAAAAGATGAGAGTTATTAAGTATGCACTTCATCATCCTATGCTGAATTTATGTACAAGATATATTAAAAGCAATCCAACACGCTGTTCCACATGTATAATTTATAGTCTGGTTAGTTAGGCGGGTGCATTTTGTTTAAGAAGGTTATACCACAAATCTTAAATTAATTATTCAAATAAATCCTCACAAAATACGTCATCCGCTGATGTTTAATTCTTTTTTTACTTACTTTTAAGTTTCTACTATAGGAAAAGTCCAATTCTCAGATACGTGAGCTTGTGCATGTAAAATTATATATAGAAGCGTATCTGTTTGCCGAAATGATACAAATCAATATTGATGATGTATGTCGCTGAATTTGATCGTAGTTTGTTTTGTGGTCAACAAGAAGCGACAGAGTGCAATCTTAGGGCCCGTCTCTAAAGTTTTAAATTACCCATTTCGGGAAACTCGATTTTGAAATCGCCTCTAAGGGACTGGAATGAAACTCACATGACACTGACAAAAATGAAGAGATGGGATTCTTATTAGGGCATGTCAGTAAAGAGGCAGAGATGAAAAAAAGAGTTAATATTTAATGCAGAGGGACAACTCTCGCTCTCCCGATCACCTCACCGGCCCCCAGGCGGTGCAATTACAGTCCCGTATTTTCAACTTCAGCTCCCAGAACAGATCCGAACGTGAAAATGAAATCTCAGGATGGAAATGTGGGATTGTTGGGGGTTGGGCGGTTACATTTGAGAGTGGACAGTGCAAAAAAAAAGATGGATGGATGCATAGGAGAAATATATAAAAGAAACAGTGACATCTAAATGGAGGGAGTATAAATGCTGCAATTGAGTATGTGCTTGCACCCCTCCAAACCCACCATTTATTTTAGCAGAGGCAGATATATGCATTGTTTGGCAGCGCAATCAGTCGGCTGGATGGCGGTTAATGGTGGAACAGCCAGTAATGGACATCTAAAATGAAGTGAATTAAGCAGGAGAGCTTGGAGAGAGAAAAAGATGGAGTAAAAAGTGCAAAATGGAGGCAGGAGCAATAAAACAAACATGTTGATTGACAGCAGTGAGGTAGGAGTGGATGAAGAGCTTGTATTAGCGCTGACAGTTACTGTACGAGAGCCGCTACTGCTGTTTTAATGCTACAGCTGCCGCATCCACAATGCAGGCTCTGGCGCACCCGACGAAACTCATTATTGAGATAGAAGGATAAGGAAAAAAGAAAGAGAGAGGGAGCTGAGTCAGAAGATAAATAGCAGGGCCATGTGAGAGAGAGACATTATGGCTCGAGTTAATCTCGCTAAAAGGGTTAGGACGGCAAGCGCTGCCCCTTTTCTCTCTCTCCATTCAGAGCCACTTCACTCCTCTCTCTCTCTCTCTCTCTCTCTCTCTCTCTCGATGTCCCGACATTGCCTCTGTGCCGCATGGTTTTCTCTGAGGCACGATAGCATGTTGCATTTATAAATACTGAGCAGTCAAAGCCGCGTGTTTAGGGTGTAGATAACCAGAAGGAAAGAGAGTTATCCTGGCTCAAATAAGACCACATCAACACAGCTTTGTTCCAGCAGGAAATATGTTTCTGAGGAATGAAAATAAATATGAGCCCATAACATTCCAAATACTGTTTTGTCTACTGAGATTTCTAATGTCTATGCCTGTATACAATCTAAGTTTGATGCTTTCTACTGAAATCTCTTCATAACAAGAATAGAAACAATAGGGGTAAATATGACTAAAACCATCAGTGGCAATATTGTGTCTAAAATGTACCTCAATGGATATGGTAAGCTTTTGATTTACTATTGTATGAAATCAAAAGCCAATGCTGATTTTGGGGGAAAACATCATGATATCATGTGACTGAACTATCTACACTGTAAAAAAAATCTGTAATTTTATGGTTTATTCCTGGCAGCTGGGGTGCCGGAAAAACCCCATAAAATAACGGACATTAAATTACAGAAATTTCCTTAAATTTTAAATTCACCCCAGCTGCCGGAATTAAACCGTAAAATTATAGATTTTTTTTTATTTTACACATTTTAGTTTTAATAACATTTCTGATACCAAATTTATAGTATTCAGATTAAAATGCAATTTAAAGGATGAACTAGGTTAATTAAGTTAACAGGGCAAGCTACTGTAGGTTAATTGGGCAAGTCATTGGACAACAGTGGTTTGCTTTGTTGCCAATCAAAAAAAAAAAAAATTGGTGAGCCTAAAATTAACCTAAAGTCTGATTTATACTTCTGCATTGAGAGTTCAACATGACCCACGCCGCATGCCTTGCGCGTAGCCATGCATTTATACTTCTGCGTGCTGTTGGTGTTGCTCTGCAATAACACTTCTGAAATGCTAGCTGGTAGTACGTTATGTTAAGTTCCTCTGTGTTGAGTTTTCTTCATTTTTTCTGAAAGCTACCTTAATGTACAAGTAGCTAAAACTTGCTTATTCAGAGGCGAGAACCGGCAGACATGCAACAACTTTAATCATAAGGTAAACACAAAACAAAAGTTTCCATCTGGAGCTCCTTCATGGGACTCGACACTTGTCAACACTCGCTCTATTAGGATCGTGGCTCTCAGCACCGCCCACACTGGTCAGCTACCAAGCCGACCAATCACAATGATTGCGATATGTGTCGTTGCGACGTGTAGTTAAATTTTTTGAGAGATACGCGTCAGTGTCGGCCACAGCATGGGGTATAGGCTGGTTTATACTTCTGCATCAAGTGATCGGCGTGACCCACAGCACCTGCCTTGCACGTAGCTTTGTATTTATACTTTTGCATGCTTTTTGTGTTGCCCTGCAATAACACTTCTGAAACGCTAATTGGCAGTAAGTTTTTATGTTCCTCTGTGTCAAGTTACTTCATGTGGGAACCAGCAGACTTGCAACAGCTTTAATCATAAGTTAAACACAAAACAAAAGCTTCCATCTGGAGCTCCTACACAGAACTTGACGTTTGTAAACACTTGCTCCATCGGGCTCGTGGCTATCAGCACTGCCCACACTCGTCACTGCTACCAAGCCGACCAATTACAGAGCTTGCGCTAGACATAGTTGCGACGTGTATGCGTATTGCGGGGTATGCAAATGAATGGAGCGCCAAACCATACGCGTGCGATTGAATATAAATCAGCCTAAAAAACATATTTAGCCTAAAAAAAAAAAAACTTTCTCCAGAAGAGAATAAAATTATAATAGAAAATACTGTGAGAATTCCTTGCCTTATTAAATATGACATTATTTTTAAAAGAATTAAAATTTCACAGAAAGGCTTATAATTTTGCCCTTAACAGTATATGTTATATATGTTGTATATATAACCTAAACAGTTATACTGTTATATTCATAACTTGAATTAAAAAGTCATTCAAATTGCATTCTAATAAGCTTCAACGAGTTTATTGAACTTTCACATTTTATAAACTTTTTTTGGAAAGTGAATGACATGCGCTCAGTAATGCCAGCTTGCAAGTTGCTAAAACAAGAATTATAATATATTTGTAGATGAAAAGGCTTGAGGGCTCTGTAGTCTCCTCTGCTCACCAAATTAAAAAAAAACTGTATGGTTAAGTAAATAGTGAAATATTTGAGCAATTAGTAATGATACATTAAAAAATATAGCACAACAAAAAAATTAGAATAGTTGCCAATCAGTTACATCATACACTGACTCATTCGCAATATATTAATGCCATTTCATTTCTGCTCATTCCTCTCTCCCTGTTTTATTACAGGTCACTAGGAACGTATCAAGGTCTGCTTTCATGCAGGCCACACACAAACACAGGTTCCCCTCCTCCATGCCTCTGCTGCTCATGTCCATGTTAATGCTAGTCTCCTGACTTCAGTTAACACTTCTCCTTTTGTCTGCTCTTTCTTTCACCCTCCTTCCCTCCTTAAACCCCACATTTCTCACACTTAGGTGCTTTATTAGCTGAACAATAAGTGCGGTTGACTTTTGGAGGGGGTACAGAGGAGACCAGCGGGATGGCTGGCACTCAATCTCCATATATACACACACAACACACCAAATAAACATTACTGTAGCTTTACTGTAAACTGAGGAAATAACTGGGTTCTACAAATAAATAAATATGTTAAACTTCAGGCAGAAGAAACCATTCCACACAATAGATTTGTACTGGGACAACATAAAGGAATTAAGTTTATTTATTAGTTTTTCACAAATTTAAGTGGATTGAACAATAAACAATTAAGTTGTCCCCCCACAAAAACTCAAGAATTGTGTTGTTTCAGCTATTTTTAACTAACAAACAGCAAACATATTTTTTGAGTGTGTAACAAAATAAAAAGACTCCTAAATTACAGATGTTTTTCGGTAAAATAAAAAATATTTAAACGACTGTATGACCTTTTGCTTAACCTTCACAACACACTTTGCAAAGGCCAAACAATGAGTGGGGTTTCAATTCTGTCATTCTGAAAGAAAGACTGGCACCATTTTTTTAACCACAGGACATAAAGTCCTGCTGAACTGCTGTGCCAAAACTGTACAGTGTGAAACAATGTGGCGCTCGAATGTTAGACAGCCAATCATAAACGATACAATACCTGTCTTATTAAATATTCATGAGCTCTGCACAGAAACGTTCACGTGCTGCATTTCAGCATCTGAGGGAACCTGTAAAAGTGTCAAACATATTAACTGGGGAAGTGCTGACATTTCCAGGAATGGAGAAGCAGAAACAGGTTATGAGCTTGTTGCATGCTGTATCTGTTGTGTATTATTACTAATTTAATGTTGGGCTTTAAAATGTCGCAACCATATATTCAATTTATACTTAATGTAATTTATTCATTTACTTGTATATAATATTACATATATATTATTTTATTTTATGGTTAAAACTGCTACAAAAAAGCTGAAGTGTGACAATAAGTTCAATTTTATGGATTTGTATTTTATTTATTTAATATTTAATGTAATTTATTAAGTTACTTGTAAATAAAATTATATATAATGTGTTATGTGCTTTTATTATTTGTGATTAATTTGATTTAATTTACATTTATTTTATTTTATTTTATTGTATTGTTAAGATAGCTACAAGAAAAAAGCTGAAGTGTGATAAGTTTGATTAACTTTTTTTTTTCTTCAACACACTTGTGCCCTTTTTCTCTCATATTTCACCCAGTCTGGCAGGAGCCCCATTCTATTTAGTCAGGAATCCCTGTTTGTCTAATGAGCTTCAGTTTGGCAGAAGAGTGTGGAGAAGCAGAGGGAGGAGGGCGAGTGACTCCAGTCCCTGAGGCGGCTGATGTTTGACTGTACATCCCCAGATCTGCCTTCCTGTCAACCCCGCATATAGTTAAGCTGCTGTACTACTCCTTTCCTATTTCCAGGTTGGAAAAAGGAAGGAAACGAGGGTAGGATATAAGAAAATGTGCATCTGTTGTGGGCTCTGCGATAAACGTGGAATGACTATGCATAATTACATCTGCAATGCGTATATTACCAGTTTCACCCATGAGCGAAAATTTAATCAAATGATATGCTGTTAATCCTGCAGGATTAAAGCAGACTGTTATCGTAACACTGCACGTCTCCATGGTGAAATACAATAAGAGGAGTCTTGTCGAACCGGTCCCGTGAAAACAGGGGGAAGCAAACACCCGGCCGGTCTCATGAGGTCCACTTACGGGACGCCCCGCCGCCACACTGACCGCAGCCTGTGTGTGGAGAAAAGATAGTGAGAAGCACTGAGCCGTGCAAATCTCAGCTCTGACGGAGTAAAGCACAGCCTGAGAGAGAGACATAAGCTCAGGGTTGGGCAAAAATACATTGAAATGTATTTTAAAATAAAATACCAAATACCTAAATTTTAAGTGTATCAAAATGAATTACAAAATACAGCAGACACAAATGTATCAACATAAAATAGTGTATTTTATATTTTGAAAACACTACAAAATACTTTTACAAGGTAGCATGCCATTTCTTTGCAAATCTTCCATCAATAGGCATATTTAATCAATCCCTTCACAGTTCAATTGACTCAGTGAAGTAAACGAAGTTTGATGATAACAGCTTTTCTTTAAGCAAGTCTGCTTCTCTGCATCTCATTCACCTCTACTGTACATGAGGAGGTATTTATAAAAATATAACTTGTGTTTCTCTTTGATTTTAGTGTAGGTTTTGTACAAATTTCATACAGAAATTCCTGTCTTGAAGATGATCTCTTTAATCACTGTAAAACTATTTAATGCGTATAATAATGAGTTTAATAAATCATAATTTGTTCAATAAATCTATTTTTTGCTATCGAAATCTTCAATACTCAATCTAAAATCACGATTTCTGAAAACTACTAAACTCTCCAGTTTTAGTCACTTCCATAAATCATGTTTTTTGGCAATTGTACTCTTCAATACACAATATAAAACACAATATCTTTAAGTCTGTTTTTGCTGCCATGAAACCTGAGTTGGAAGTTTTTGACCAGCCTGTAGACTGGAGCATTATTAATTATTGTTGTCTTATACTGATTTGCATGTTAAAAATTGCAATTAACTACATATAAAACATACTTTATGTTTGTCTTTTTTTGACTTGCTCCCGAATCTACCACTGCCATTTATCTGTTACTTTCTTTATATGTAAGGCATAATTTCCATCCATACTCCAAGCATTAATCAACTTCTTCAATATTAATCAATTTTGTTGTCTTATCTCAAGCCTTGGCAAATAACTGAGAAAACACCACTATTAAATGATACATTTTTATGATGTCATCATGTAGACATCTTACAAAGTATTTTACAGTGTTTAAAAAAAAACTAAAACAATACACTATTTTGATACAAAATATTCAGCCATTTTCATAAATCCTATCAATTACAAATAACAAAATACTATTCTGTATTTAAAATACGTATCTGAAATACTTATTTTATCATAAATACTGCCCATCCCTGCGTACACTGTAACACTAAACAATAAAATGGGAATCTCACTCCAAATATTTAAAAAGATAATTAGACTTAATAAAAAAAAGTTATGTGAACTCAAAATGATATTGTATTAAGGTGAACTTAAATTGACTGTGTAGAAGCAAATTTCCCAGCATAACCCTTTAACTGCATGCTCTACCAAATGGTTGACCATATTTTGACTGTTTTATCAAAATAACTGTTAAAGCTATTACTAAAGTTAAAGTTAAACTGTTTTAAATAAAGGTTTACACACACAGCATTGCTAGTTTACAAAAAATAAAAATCAAACAAGCATAATCCTGTTGCACTACTACCCTAGAAGAAAATGTGTTAAATGTGAATCTGAAATATTTTATGGCATACATTTTATTTTGATTATTATTTTTGCTATAAATTGGTCTTACACTTACACATATATTTCTGATTTTCATAGTATATGTATTAATTCCAGTACTTTTAGCATAAACCGACAAATCTACCATTTGGTAGAGGTTGATATTTTTGAAATTATGGGATGTGTTGAAAAAAAAAGTGCGTTAAGTGTGTTAACTAACGACATAGGAGTTAAGAATGCAATCCAATTTTTTTTTTTTTTGGTGGGGCAGTAAAAGGGATAACAATAAATTGGTCTATTATGGTTGTCAGTTTGATCTGTGGTAACAATATATACTCTTATATCGCCCAGCCCTACTTTTTTTATACTTTAATTCAACTATAACCATCATTTTGATGAGTAGCCTTTTTAATATATTTAGCAGCTAATTTGTATTTTGTTACCTTATTTTAGTATGATTTGTTCATTCCCCAGAGAGGTAAGGACTGTGGTTTGAAGGCATGCCTCCTTATAAATTAAGCCATATGACATTTGTGCAATTTAGATCAGGCTGGCCAGACCAATCATCGCAAATAGATTTCTGTAGTATAAAATAAAAATGAAGTTCTACTAACTTAAACCAAAAAATGAATCAGTATGAACATGAAATATTTGAGGCAGGGAGTTTCCACAAATATTTGGCGTAACCTGAATTGATGAGGTTTTACAGTGGGAGCAGGAGTGGAAGAAGGGAGGACAGAGGCTGATAAAGCGTGATGATAGGGTGAAAGACAGAGCGAGGGGAGGAGAGGCGCAGGTCAGGGTTTGCTTGTGTCCCGCTGTTTCCAGCACAATGCTATTAGAGTCAGTCCTGCACCTGCCTGCCTCCCCTCCGCTTCAATCCCTCTCTCTTCACTTTTTCTCCACCTCACATCTCTCCCTCCAGATTTCTTTTCTTCCTGCTGCTTCTGTTTCTCTCTTATTTTTTTCCTGTCTCCGGTATAAAGTGAGTTTGTTTACAGTGTTGACAGTGCTAACAGCAGACTGAGGGCTAAAGGTCAGATTCACACATACACACAGAGAGAGAGAGAGAGAGAGAAGCTTTCATCTTTCCTCTCCAACATTTCACTCACTCTTCTGTTGCAGATCTGAGAAATTTTTTTATTCCCTTTGCAAAAAAAGTACTGTGGCCATACTGTGGTACGGTGAAAGTATCTGATGGGAACACTAAGGGACTTCTGTGGGAATGCAGGATTTTGGAGGCCATTGTAATAAATCATAATATTAGAATTGGATCTAAAATGCTCAATATTTGATGTCAATCTTCTGATACATATTGTATTATGTATACAAATAGTATCAATGCATACTATGTTTTAATGCCTGAGTTAAAGGCCTAAAAGACAATGCTGAACAATTAATGATTTATGCATATAGCATAGCATAGTGTAAATGAAATTAGATAAATTGCAGGTTATTGGTTTAGCTTAATTTATCTGAATTTATCCTAACTTAAAACTAAAATAAAAATATATGAAATATTTCCAGTCTAAATAGACAAGAAAATGACAGAAATATTAGAATGAAAATAGACCATTTTCAAGTGTATTAACAAAAACAACAATAGTTACTCAATACTCAGTAAGAAAAAAATCTAAACAATAAAATATTTTTTATGTATACGAGTGCCTTAGTGTAGTTTGAAACTTAAGCCTGGTTTATACTTTGTAGCGTTGTCGTGCATTTATACTTCTGCGCACTGTTTGTGTTGCTCTGCAATAACACTTCCGAAACGCTAGCTTTTTTTTATGTGAGGTTTTTTTTATGTTCTTCTGTGTCGAGTTTCTTCACTGATGTTTTGCTTTTTCTGAACAATACCTTAATGTACAAATAGCTCAAACTTGCTCATTTTGAGGCGGGAACCGGCGGACGTGCAACAACTTTAATCATAAGGTTTCCATCTACAGCTCCTTCACGGGACTCGAGCGACTCTCACCCCAGCCCACACTCGTCAGCACTACCAAGCCAACCAATTACAGAGCTTGTGCTTTGCATCGTTGCAACGTGTAGTTACATCTTTTAAGGGGGGGTTTCAGTGTCGGCGACGGCGCTGGCAACGGCCATGGCGAGGGCTCTGCAAACACGCGCATGCTGCGCGCGTGCACTTGAAACAGAAGTATAAATCAAACTTTAAGTAGAGAAAATGCTGTTTTTCTCCCCTAAGAACTTATTATGTGGTTTCTGTCAGCATCTTGTGGCGGAACGTCAACCGTCACTTTCTTTGGTCTGCTCAGACAGGCTGATGGTGGCCGATGCACTAAATCCGATGCTCTAAAATTACAAATATTTTAAAATATACTCTTTCTAAATAAACTGCATAATTGCTATCTAAACAACTACATTCTCAACTAAAAAAAAGCCTTAAAAGTACATTATGCTGTTTAAAAGCAGCGATATTTGTCAAACTGTAG
>CAIGQZ010033112.1:9247259-9261830 GCA_903798205.1 Danio tinwini
ATATATGTATATATATGTATATATATATATATATATATTAATTGATTAGAAGACAAAAACAAAAGTAAAACAGAACATTTTCTTGACTATAATTTCCAAGGGTAGATTATCAAGTAATGAAGACTTCCTTACAGTTTCATTCACAATATCAAATCATTACATCACAAAACTTGTACCACAGTTATTTTTAATGTACAAATGCACAAATGTAAAAACAAATGTAAAATTCCTTCCTTTCTAACTTTTACTGACTAAACATCTGAATTCATGGCCTACCCACCTTATTTTATATAAGCTACCTTAAGAGCAGCATGGCCATTATCTCATACGCTTTCATTCATTTTTAGGCATACAAAACAGCTTGTTATGCTGATTAATGCTGTAATTTTCTTTGTTAATTTTTATGCATTTTCATAAACATGCTGTTTTGAAGGCAAATGGCCATAGGCAAATGATTCAGGACGAAAAAGAAGTCTAAAACAGTCGAAGAAAAGAGTTTACTTCTACGTTACAAAATGAGGTGAACAGAAAAACAGGCAGCTGTTGAGTTGAGCACTTAGCAGACAAAGCCTTGTGATAGTATGTGACAAGCAATTGCCGGCTGACAAGTGAGAAGAAACAAAATGGCATAAAATATAGACTATGAAAATAAGCAAACACATGGTAGAGAAAAATAACATTTTAATAAATAGAAAGTAAAAATTACCGGACTTTTAATGTCTTTTAAAATATTAAACATATCTTTAATATGCCATGCTGTTCCAGAAATGAGCTTGATTTGACAGAAATGAGCATGATGCTTAAATTGTAAACATATACATTTATACTTCTCCTCGTTTTTTTGTTTTTGCTTTTTTTGTGTTTTTTTTTTTTTTCAAATATGTCACAATACATTATTTTGAGGGATGTAAACTATGGTCCCAACATATTTCCTGTTTTACATTTTTAATTTCTATAGCTTCCAAGAATCCAAAAAGACTCATATATTGATAAGTAATGTTATGACAGCTGTTTTAACATTAAGTTATGACTGAATTGCCTCTTGTTACAGCTATGAAATAGTTTGATAACAAGCAGAAAATGTTCATGGGCCAATGACATGACCACATTGAAAAGATCTATAGACATAAAACTAAATTGCATACAAATCTAACAAGTAAGGAATTGAAAATCAAATAAGAACCATTTTTCCCCAAACATTTCTCTCAGCTAAACTCCTAGTGTGCATACTTTTTAGGTGGTGCGAGTGCAAACAAGAGGTCAGGATTACAAATAGTGTTTGTGTGTGAGTGTAATCTCCAGCGAGAGCTCATCTTGAAGGGTCTCGGGAGCGCAGGCCAGTGAATAGCTGGGCCCGGGGGTGAGCTCCGCTAACTAAACAGCCGTAAGCTGAGGGCTATAAAGGCTTTTCTCTCCCTTGCGTCAGTAGTCTTTTCTCCAGGGAATGTTTGCCAGCTGATAGTTGGAAGACAATGGCCACAGTCTGTGTGAGGAAAGGGATGTTTGAAGAGCTCTTAAACAAGGACTGTTTCAACATGACTGTGTTTTCAGTCACGCCAGGTAGAGTTGCAAAAGTTTAGACCAGGTGCAATGGAAGTCCAATGAGCAGATGAGGAAATAAGGGCATCCCAGAAGAGTAGCTTGTGAAAGATATTATGTATTTGTGGTTATGTCAAAGTCTGCAAACACTCAAAGACTTTATTCAACTTTTTACTCATCTTAGCTAATACTGATTAATGAAAAAAAAAAAATGTGTTGTCTAAACATGTCATGTACAACATGGCACCTTTCAATTATTTTACTGTTATTTTACCTATAATAATGATACTATTAAATTAATGAACTATTTATGATTTTTGCCCTAATAAGCTCCTAATTTGCTTCTTATTCATAGTTATTAAAGTAGTAGTTAGGTTTATGTTTTAGGTAGGATTACATATCATGCAGAATATGTACTCATACAAGTAGTAATCAGACCCCCTAGTTTTTCACGATTTTTTAATGATCCGTAGTCACCGGAGAATCTGACATGTAGGCCTAACTCACTCAGGACATGTGTAAGGGCTTCCCCTACCATAATACACCTAAAAATCATCAATGGCAGAGAAGAGTTTTCTTTTGTCAACTACAGTAAAAAAATTACACAAAAAATTTATTGATTTTATGCACACCATAATACCAGCCATACATGTAAAGCACAAATAATGTCCTTCAATTTGGTCACGTCCAGCGGCTGTTATCCTTGAACCAATCTCCATCATTGTAAGCTGCTTGCTGTTCTGTCTGTTACATTGCTCCAATTTGTTTGATCAAACCTTCTTTTGCAGTCTGAAGTGCGTCAAATGCACAAAACCGCCAATTCCTGCCACAAGATGCCTAATCCAATCTTTGCATTAATTACACATGTAAATAACTTGCGCTTCATCCACGTCCGCTAAGTGCACATGCTGCAAAACAATTCTGCCCACTTCCAGACGTCGTTTTTCGAGAGACACTCTAATAGATCATGTGCGCAACGTATGCAACGTCTGTAAGTCACATAAAACAATAAATTCCAAACTGAAATAAATATAATTGGATTATATGGTTTGGAATTGGATGTTTATGAGATTATTTACATTTTTTGAGATTATTTTGCATTCAATCAAGAAATTTGCAGGATCGCAAAACTTTGCGACTTTTTGTTGATTTTGCATAGGATTCAGCGATCGCAGAATTTAAAAAAATCTAGGGGGTCTGACTAATTAACTGCCAATATGTTCATAATAGGCAGGTAAGCAACTATTTAAAGAGATAGTTTACTCAAAAATGAAAACACTAAAGTAGATATTTTTCAGAAAGCTGAAAATCTATAACCACAATAGAAAAAAAACAAATACCATTGAAGTCAATGGTTACAGGTTTCCAGCTTACTTTTTGGAACAAGTCAAGGGTGAGTTAAATGATGACAGAATGGGGTTGTTGGTGAATTTTCCAGTTTGGATCAACTATCCCTTTAATAGTGAGAATTGGTACCTAAATTAAAGTGTTCCCAAAACTTCCTTTCCACTTAAATGCATAACCAGAAAAAGAGAATTTCCAAGTGGCCTCCATATATATAATCAAGCCACAAAAGCAATCGCCTATGACAGAAAACAAGCTGTAGAACTGCATCAAGATGAAGCATTTCTTGTAAGCCAAATCCCCAAATGCTGCTAGGATAAACAAATCAATTCAGAACAACTAATGTCCATCTCCAGATCGATACGGCTATAATAGAGCTAAGGGAAATGCGGCAATGTTCTACAAGAAGGACGATGGTGTATAGCACGACCTAAGTTCCTGCTAACTAAAAAGCGATATTTCCCCCAAAAGGAAACCCATCAGGCCTGAATCCATTAGGAATGCCTGAGAGAGGCCTCAGGATTTGCGTCGGCCAATCATCCTGCCGATCTCCACAGCTAAATGGATCAGCTGCTCTTAACCCTGTCTCCCCAAAGAGCCTATTCTTCAAAGCACTATACAGATGCAGCTTTTTTACAGCGCCTCGTATCCTTGTGCTCCCCACTCCAGTATCAGACCACTTCAACATCCTTTACAGAAAATAGCCATCATGCACGGTATCTTCCACATACTCTGTTTCCTGTATGCTGCTAATAACAGCCTTGAAGCTGCAGCCTTGGAGAAATCAAAGGGCATCGGGCTACCAGGCTTCCTCTATCTCTGTTTCTGCCATGCCCGGGTGCTTTGTAGTGTTAGCAAAGTGTGTGAATGCTGAAGGACTAGGCAGGACACAGTTTTCATAAAAGACGGGAGGATTAGTGGGAGGTTTTTGAGGAGAGATACTGCTTTCGTTTTTTTGAAGGAATAACTCTGTTGGCAATGTGCTGGTTATAAATTCTGCGAATTTGCTCAGTGGGTCTGTATAAATAAATTCGTGCCTGCCAGCACAGGATCTATCGTGACATGCTGTCTATCTTCCTGGTTAACCTCTGTGTTTGTTCGAGAGACTATTATCTATGCTCAAACACGCACAAAAACCAACCGTAAATCACTGAAAACATCAATGGTCACCCACTGATTTTAAACAGCACCGCCATTACTGAAAACAAAGAGGGAGACTAACAAACACAGAAGCAACCCAGACAGAGCTAATCCACAGCTTTTGTCCCAGTGTCTGACATCTGGAGCAGCATCTGAGGCACCTGTGGCTCGGGGCATTAAATAAGGACTTTGAGAGTTCATTTTCAGTTCAACCAAAACAGTAATTTGTCTTTCTGAAAATATTAGCCTAACTTAAATGTTGCTTAAAAGACAAAGATCTCCCACAAATAGCTTGTCATGATTTACTCATTCTCATTTGAGTCGACACTTGTATGAATTATATGAACTAGTTTGGCCTTTTGGAATAGTTGAGATTTGTCAAAAATGTCTCATTGACTGGACATTTTGAAAACTGCTCTCAAATCGTATCTCTTTTATTATTGTGTTTTCTTGTGAAACACTTTGATTCAACACTTTTTCTTATAAATGTGATTTAGAAATAAATTTTGACTTGACATTTAATACAGGTCAGTGGGGTTCAAAACAAAACAGCACCTCACTGACTATTAATGCAATCATTCAATCAATCAAAAAATTAATGCAGGCTTAAAACATTTTACGTGCTTTACCACCTTTTTATTTTGGGTGTCACTTGTATAATTTTAAATGAGGAAAAGTGTAACGGTCAATATGGTGAATGAAGCCCCGCTTACTAGTACAGGAGCCAATCAGCAATCACTATAGATCATTTCTCCAGGGAGAAGCTCACTTGGACCAGACATGTGTTTTTACGACAGTTTGGTGGTCAACAAACACACTTGAATCTCAAATTTGTGCTTTTAACTGAACCAAGTGCACTTGAAAACAAAAGTTTTTTGTAATCTGTATGAAATGAATGTCTGTCCAGTCAAACGCACATCATATAACAGCAACTACTTAAACGCCCACAAACTTGTTAACAGAGTCACTGTTATTTCTTCACTGTAGATTCGCCATCAAGACCAAGTTGTGGATTACTTCAGAAGAGCAGCGCAGTCAGACGATCATTATTTAGAGGATGATAATGTGTAACATAAATGAGGTTGGTGACGTGATCTTGTTTCTTTCGAGTGCGCATGCGCATAAGTTTGGGCAACCTGCAAATATGCCAATTTTGTTTGATTCGGACGTTTAGAAACTAAACTTATGAGATGGTTGTTGTTTAATTTTATTGGTGATTCCAAATACGTAATGTAATCATAAGCTTCGCAAACAGTTTTAGAGAATTTGATGTTTCCCCATTCAAACAGAATGCCTAAACATACTGTCTGAGAGGCGTTTCAACGATGACCACAGAGTGAAATGACTTGCCTTAAAGGGACTTTGGTACCACCTAGGGTGAGAAACCGAAACGTGATTTATACACACTGCAGATGACTGACTGCTCCAAAAGAATCATTACTACCAGTATGATTTGTGACATGAAACACCAAACCTATTGTATTTACAGTAAATTGTAAGCAGTAGCTACTTCTGTATTGTTGGTTCTCACTACTCAACCAGTTGGTTTGTGTCATGCATTGTAAGGGTACTTTCACACCTGTGAATCGATTCATTTGTTCCGAAAAAGGGAATAAAACTGTTACATTGTTGCTCTTTGTTCTTGGTGCAGTTCGCTTTTACACGACAAGTTTCTAAACGGATCAAAATAGCTAAACAAGTCACCTGTGAGTAATCTCCTCACATTGGTCAGAGTTTCACAGTTTATTTTGCAGAGTCCCGCTCAGCTGTCGGGGGGTGGTTTGGTGGTGTTTGACAGGGTGCGCGCGACATGTCTGAAGAGCGAGAAGGAATGCGGTGGGAAGGGTTAAAGAGAAGGGTGCGCGACATATTTGAGGACCGGGAGTGAGACGCGCGATTTCCGGGAGATTATCACTCATTTGCAAGCATCCGGGAGTCTCTGTGCATTTGCGGGAGACTGCCGGAACTTCCGGGAGACTTGGGATGTCTGGAATGACCTCCCGCCCTACTCATAATTCTCTCTTCATATAGCCGTATGCCTATTACATATCAATAAAACAAATGTATGTAAAATAGCCAGGCTCAGATTGTATCGCTTTCTCACTACAATCGATCCGCTCCAGAGTTTGTTTCAATCGAGCCGAGACCACCTCATTCAGGCGATCTCGGAGCAATTGCTTTGGCACAGATCCGAGCGCGATTGCCCTGTTCACATATGCCAAACGAACCGCGCTAACTGGGCAAACGTGCCAGGTTCCGGAACAAAAGTCTAGGTGTGAAAGCACCCCAAGTTACATTTATTATGATGCCTTAACAGGAGAGGCGGAGCAATTATAGTAATAATTCCACCCACTTTAAGCAGTGCTAAGCAGTGCTAAACTGCAATAGAAAAAGAGCCAAGAAAAATCAAACTAAAGTAAGCCAAGCTGTGCCACACCATGCCATACCATGAAGTGATAAAAATGGCTTTTGTTAAATAAATGAAGATGGAATTTCAATTTGTAAAATAACGTTCCCTTTAACTTGAAACTTTCAAACCCAATTCTGCCAGTTAAATATTTTATTTTCAATTAATAACCATAAAACTTACTATAGAACTCTTTAAATGATAGTTTTTTATTATTGACAACATAACTGTTAAAAGATACCAATTACAAACAAGTCTGGACAAATTTTACATTGGAGATTATCCCTCAATAAAGACCTAATTACTGATTATTATTATGTTTAGATAGAATGGGTTTAAGGAACTGGGAATACAGTCATCTTTAATAAGGCAATAATATATGCTTAATAACAACGAGTATGGTTGCAATATGCATGCTAATATCTTGCAACTAGCTAAAAGTCAATATGTATTCCTTAATCTAAAGTTTTACCTTAAATCATACAGACAACAGTGGAAGCTATGCAGGACACATTGTTTTTCGTTTTAAAAATGAATTATTGTTATAGCATTAAACATAATGCTACTGTCAACTTGCATGTAACACATTTGTTTTGATGTCGATGAAAAGACTTTTTTTTGTTTTACAAATGACGCTATGAGAATACACGAGACACAAAAGATCAGAAAATGCTGGCTTAGATGATATTAAGATGAAAAGATGGGATGTTTATAGTATCTCTGTTTCTGGGAGAGCATGTGGTTGCTGATGCTTTGTGCCAGCGAGCAGTGAGATTTCCTCAGAGCGGCTGCCAAAGAACCAGCGCCAGTCCAAAACAAGCTTTCATGATGGGTCTCAAAACAATTAAAACAAGCCCAAATGCTCTTGATTATTATTTGAGGTGTTTAAAGAATCATTTAACTGCAATCCTTCCAGACGTTTATTCACACCCTGTATTAAAAAAACATCATGTAAAAAATAATAGTATGTCTGATTTTACAATATACATAAAAGAGTAGACAAAAAAGGCCCAGATGACCTATTACTTCCTCTGACATTTTGAAGTGCAGATACAGTGGACGCTTTACTATCCCATGAGGCCACAGACAGAAGTTGTGAAGAGTAATAAAGAAACATCTGTAGTCAAGATTTCATGCATCCTACACACAATATGGATGGTTGATTTGAAAGGGAATCAATTGTTCTTTCTTTCTTTCTGATGAAAACTGAGATTTGAGCAGCCTGATTTCTCCAGGAAACATAACTATTTAACATTTTGTCAGTTTAATGGCTAATTTATACAAATTCATACAAGTTCAGTCGTAAAAAATGTATGTTTTTTTAAAGGAGGCACCCCTAAACCCAACCATCATTAGAAGATGGGCAAATTGTTCTAAAATGTACAAATATAAATATACAAATTCATACAAATTATGAATTTTTTTAAAAATACAGATTTGATGAGACCGTTTACAGGTCAAATTTGGCCAAAAATGTTCTGATTATATATTAGTATGTCATAAAAGTATATAATTATGAACTGTTACATGTTTAAAAAATCTAAATAATAACAATTCATTCTAATATAAAAAAAAACTTTCCATTTTTTAACAAATTTTTTTTGTCAATTAATTAATTCTTTCATTTAATACAGTTACTGTCAATTAAGTCAGTCTATAAATGCAGATTTTTTTTTTCAAATGAAATTATGTCTGATTAACTGGCACATGCTATGCTATGTTAAAGCACTAAAATAAGACTGACATGCAAAAAAAAAAAAAAAAGATTTATAATCTAACAGCAAAGTGGCATATTGTGATCTTGGACTAAAACCAAGTGTTGTGAAAGCATGACTTGCGTTCACTGGCAGACAGCTTGTCCATCTGTGCAGAATTGTGTGTGAGAGAGAATGAACCACAGTTAGGATAGAAAGAGAGAGAATCTGGGGGGTTGCAGACTCAGGGGGCGAGATGTAACCTGTCCCCTGTCGAATGCCTTTCATTCCAAGCAGCGACTCCCCTCCTTCCTCACGGGCATGAATCACAAAGCTGATATGAGAGACTGGGGCCCACAGCAACAAACCCAAATCTCACACTTTACCAACTCTTTCCACACTATCATCATCACTGGACAAATTAGCACCTTGGCTTTGTACAGTTACACAACATGTGGGCTTACTCTGAGCGCTCAGGTGTGCGTGACTAGATTTATGCGCAGGTGGGTGCGTGAGTGATGGATATCTAGGGAGCTTTGAGCTTGCAGAAGCCACCTCAGACACAAGATTGGCTTTTATCTGCTGGCCCAGCACAAAGAGCGGGTTTTAATTTGAAGCCTCCTAATGCCATAATAATTACTGCCGGCTGCAGGGGGTGATGTGTGTGTGCGCGTGCTCACGTTTGATGCCGCTGCGGTTGGGGAGGTTTTGCTGAGGAGAAAATTTAAGCAAGGAAATGAGCGGGGGGAAATAGACAAAGAAGTGAAGCGCGTTGTTTCAGCAAGGCTCCTTAAACTCAGTTGACAAGCTGTCTTAACAATTCTTTACGGCACCTTCTGACATCCCACCATGATCAAACGCTCACAGTCGCTGAGGTGCTGCACTGACACCACCTAAGGATGCCCTACTGGGTTTTGAAAGCGCAAATAATATTGTTTAAATGTCATCTGGGAGGGTATTGCTTTGGTGTCAGTGCTGGTGGTTACAGTAACAAGGTCATGTGGCTCCAATATGAGGTTGGACGGGAACCATTTTAAATGCTAATCACCGAGACTTTCATTATAAGGCAAATTATATGAAAGCGCTAGCAGAGGCATGGCGTACCTCTGGGAGAGCTAGGCAACAAATTGAAATGAACAGGCAGAGTTCCAGCAGCTGTCATTTGGCAGTTAAACGCTACTGATCAATTGAATCTTATGCCCAGAAAGAGGATAAAGTTGTTAAAAGAGTTTTTCCTGTTGACATGCTCAAAGAATAGAAGCTGTAGAGCTTGTGGAAGTGCTGTGATTTTTCAATCCGCTGAGCTTAAGAAGGCACACAGATCATGTGGTGTGATTGACAGAAGCTAGAAGCTGAGGGACAGACCCGTCAAGACCAGCCATTAGGACGTGTTTTTGGTTGACCTGATACCACTAAATGCAGGTGCAAATTGTAAAATTCTAATGTTTTGAGCTCATCCAGCCTTCAACCACTTTCAAAATGCATTTGACTGAATTGCATCTGTTAACATATCCCAGGGAACACCTTAAAGGTGCAGTAGGTGATTGTCTTCAGAAACATTTCTTGTTGTGCTGGTTGAAAGTCTCTTCACTTTCCAATAGCAATGATTAAAGTAAACTATCTAAATATATTTATATGTATTTTTATATTTTGGGTAAGCCATAAGACTAAAAAATTTTCATCCAATTAAATATTGTCGGGCTGACATTTCCCATAATTCTGATAAGTAGCCCAAACTCTCAACAAATGTAGATTTGTACATCTGCAGCCATTCACGCAGATCCACCATTGTGCACGAAACAGAGAGAGAGAGCAAAACAAATGCTGAATTAAAACCTTTTAAAATTCTGAATCAATATTGGGGTTGCTTTTTAACGCTGGAGGAAAGAGGACACCATGGCTTAAAACTATTTTAATCACACAAAGCTGATGCAGATTTTGTTGTTACGAATGGGTTATATGCACAGAAGTGTTGTTCAGCCACTGAAATCCTCCGGCGAACGATTGATGTGACTATTTTAAATTTCATAAGGGGACCTTTCGCATCGATAATGTAGAGTTTTATTTAGTTTAACAACAAAACATCAGTAAATTGCGCTTTTGCTTTCTAGCCTGCTTTACTGAGGTGAAGTTGGTATTATATTCACATTGATTCATTATTGAACAATGACAACCTGTGACGCGCTCCCTATATTGTACCATGCTACTCTGAATATTCGGTCTGCAATAGCATGTAAGTATGGCTTAGTAATAAGAGTAATTCCTGCACCCCGCCAACCAACCACTAAGCATAAAGTAGTCGCTTTAGGACAAAGCACGTGAGAGAGAAAGACAATCAATCCTCGCTAGCATGAAATATTGCACATTATGACAAGTTTTGCTGGCTAACACATCTGAAAAAGTGCTAGATATAATACAGTTTTTCCTTGGGAATTGTTGTATCATAAAGTACTATAAAGTTTTCTAACTGGCGAATGACATGATCTAGTGGGTCTCTGTCATCTGTAACGCACACGTTTGTTTTATTAAAAGGCATGGCTTTGGACGGCAGGGGAGGGATTGTGTTTCAAAGATATTATGCTAACCGGTTAGCAGATCACCTACTGCACCATCAAAAATGACATCAAATTGACATCAAGCATGATGTCAAAAAACATGTCAAAGATGCTAATTGATGAGATGTCAAAACCTTAAAATTGTACATCCACGCATTGATGCCCTTTTGAACACCAACTTAATGACACTAAAAGTGTTGTAATGAAACAAAAATCATCTGAAAGCTTTATTTTAAAATTATAAATGCATGTAAACTACACTGATGTCAAAACTACATCAAATTGACATATGACACTGGCGTCAAAAAAACGATTTCATTTTTTGACCTGTTTAGCCAATGTTAGATGCCAATTTAATGTCATTTTGAAATTAAGGTAGTCAATTGATGTTTTTATACATGTTTTTTGTCGTTTTGACATAAAGGTGACTGCTGAAATGGATTTTTTTGTAAATCAGACTTTTTCTTCCTCATAATTATGAGTATATGTCTCAGTCATATTTCACAGTTTGTATCTTGCATTTCTGAGAAAGAAAAAAAAGTTGCTAAAGTTGCTCCTGTAGCCCAAAGAACCTTCCCCTTAGAAAGTGGTAAAAACTGGACAAAAGACACAGACTTAAACACCGGGTGTAAACAGGAATCTGTCTCTTTCATCTTCCTGTGATTGGATCAATCAAAATGCACCTTAAAATGGGTGTAAATAAGGTCAGCAGAGAGTAACTGTGGATCCTATGATCCATCCAATTAAAGGACATGCAAAAGTAAGTAAAATCTTAATGACGCTCTAGTTAGAGAGAGAGGAAAAACAGCTACAGAAGAGAAAATCTCTGAGGACCTGCTTTCAGCGGCAACAGAGGCTTCACTGATCAGTGTATCAAACTTCAACGCAGCACCCTGGAGCCTCGAGTGAGTTCATCAGAAGAAACACTTCATCTGTCTGTTGCACCAAACGTATTTTCAGACTCTGGACATGAGAAGAGCCTCAAACAACAGAAAAAAAAAACAGACCGCAGAGGGATAAGATAGGTAGGTAAAAAAAAGATTGCAGATAGCCGCAGTATTGAAAGAAGGTGAGAACACTCAAAGAGCCAGAAACACAGAAGGGGAGGGGAGTAAGAGAGCCTTAAGAGCAGATAGTGAGATAAAACGCAAGCACCTCTGGGTTGGAGAAGAATGTGTGCCTGGAGGATGTTTTTTTTTTTTTGTTTTTTTTTTAAATGAGTGTTTGCACTTATAGAACCATGCTAAAATGGAAGTCACGCCATGCAAAACTTAAAATATCAGTCATGTATGTAAATTGGTGTCTAAATGAAACTTATCCACAAGTCAAACAGTGCAGTACTTTGCAATTGGGCTCCATTTAAAAGTGCTAATACATCAACACATACGTGAGAGAGATGTGCTAAAGACGGTCAGAAGGAGGATGGGTGGAGCTACAGGATGGGCCACGATCCCCCTGTGCTGAAAAACTATTGGTCATAGGAAGCCAAACACTTCAAAGCAGAACAAAACTGAGCTACCAGCTGAACCGCAGGGTGCAGACAGCTACAGCTCGCTGCTTTTATAAGAGAGTGGGTTCAGATATATTCTTACAGAATATTAACACAAACCTTCATGATTAAAACACACTAGCTTGAATAAATTGTACATTTAATATGAAAATTGATAACTGGGTTCATTTATAATGAATACCTTAATTTAACAATATATTTGTCACTATGAAAAAAATATTGTTTTCAAATAGCCACGTTACCAGGCTATTTGTATTGTACATAATAAAAGATCACGGTGCCCGTTTTTATGTAATAGTTTTACATCTGTGCATGCTATTTTAATAGTCTGTAATCATTTCAATAACTTTCAAGAACATTACTTTTCCCTCACATTTTAACATCTTAAACTGTTTTTTTTTTTTGTTGTTGTTGTTTGTTTGTTTTTTAGTAAAGAATAGCAGTAAATAAGAGATCGCAAACAAACAGTTCAGTACCAACGAATCAGTCTGACGTGATTTAAATTTAAGTCTGGCAGCAGCCGCACACTTGAACTCAGATGAAAGCAGGCGCGTCTCCGGCGACAGTGCGCGCGCGGAGCGGCTCTGTGATACTGCCGCTCTCTGAAGTGCGGCGGAGCAGGAGCGTCTCTCCCCTCCTCAAAGACCAAGACCAGTCCGAGTTCTTAACCCCTGAACCATTCCTTAACTAAAACATGAGCCACAGACCCTCAACGGCGCCAACAGCCACAGAAGAACCTGTTTTAATATGTCCAACGCCTCATTTCGACTCTTCAACTTGCGCTCTGTTATCCTCCAAACGGGCTTCGCAGTAACAGGTTGCTCAAAAAACCAGCAGAAAAGTGACATTTTTTTCCTTCACTGCGCGTTTAAAACATATGGTTATGTTTATTCCCATGAATTACGCAGTAAAGCTACAGAACAACAACTCGTGCTTACAATTATTACACTTTTAAAATGGCTATTTTTTATTATTATTTCTTACCTTGCAGCACAGAAAGCAAGGTGCAGCAAATCCAGAACGGTCCCGACATCGCTCTCTCCATAGTTGCGTCGTAACTTGGCGGCTTTGTGTCGCGTCGTGTCGTTATATTTCTTCAGAGTCTCGTCTCCGTACAGCTCCTTCACCCTCTGCTCTCACACACACACACAGCAATGCAGTCGATCCCCGTCCTTCTTGGCGCAAGAAATCTGATGCGGATGGCAGTGACTTAGCTGATATATTTGCACAAAAGGTGACCGTGTGCGCCCCTCCCCTCACTATGCTCTCCTCTCCCTTCCCAAACGAGTAAAGTGCTGCTGAAGTGAACATGTACTACCAACAGCCGAATTTTAGACGGTATCACGATATATGAAGGGATATTGAACAAGGATTCAAAAGCACAAAATGTATCCAATGTTTTGGTATCAGTTTGGTAAACGTGAGTGGACCTTATCGCCCTCAAATTAACGTGAGTTTATAACGTATATAAACATATGGATTCAAATTTGACAAGGTAAACAAAAAACTCGTTGGATTTTGCCTGAAATAGATGAAAAATATATATGATGGGGCTTTTATATGGTCAAATAAAAAATTCTGTCTTAGCATAATAGACAAACTTGTGTCTTAGGTTATCAAATATCTGAATACATCCAAAATTAGTTTCAGTTAGAGACCAAACAATGTAAGTGAATGTAAATAGTAAACAATTGTAGGTATTTGGGCCATGTTTTGTAAAATATAGACCAAATCAATGTTTGGGTTAAATTTTATATTCAAATTTTAGCCCGACCATTGGTTTGGTCCATATTTTACTGTATACACTCGGAATGGGCTCCGGTTTCCCCCACAGTCCAAAGACATGCGCTACAGGTGAATTGAATAAACTAAATTGGCCGTAGTGTATGTGTGTAAATGAGAGTGTATGAATGTTTCCCAGTACTGGGTTGCAGCTGGAAAGGCATCCACTGTGTAAAATATATGCTGGATAAGTTGGTGGTTCATTCCGCTGTGGCGACCCCTGATGAATAAAGGGACTAAGCTGAAGGAAAATTAATAAATGAATGAATACACTCTGAACTGAACCAATAAAAAAATCTGAATTGTTGTAACCAATTGTTGGACAATGTTGGATCCAATACGACCGTTGGCTTAAAAAGTGTAATTTAAAGTTAATTTAAAAACTCATCCCAATGTTGGAGTTTTCTATGTTTGACCCAGCATTTGTTAAAACAACCCAAAATTTTTCAGTGTACTAAAATGTGTTAGCACATACTCTCAAAGGAGCATTAGTTTATAACGCATATAAATACTATGGATTCAAATTTGACCAGGTAAAAAAAAAAAAAAAAAAAAAAAAACTTGTTGGTTTTTGCTTGAAATAGTCAATGAAATATATAT
>CAIGQZ010033112.1:9262230-9273122 GCA_903798205.1 Danio tinwini
TAGAGCTTTTAGATGGTCAAATAAAAATGACTTTAAAAAGTTCTGTTTTAGTGTAATAAATGGACTTGTGTCATAGGCTATCAAATATAAGAATACATCCAAAATTTGTTTCTGTTAAAGACCAAACAAAATAAGTTGTTGGTAAATGGTTGTATGGTATTTGGGCCATGTTTTGGTTTGTAGCCTCATTACACTTTAGTAAACCATATAGAACACATAGCAGATGTTCTTGATTCAACACTCTAAAATGTTGGGATGTTTTAACCTAATTGTGTGCAAAAAAAAAATCAATGACTGGGTTAAATTTTGTATTCACATTTTAGCCCAATTGGTTTGGTTCATATTTTACAGTTATACACTCTGAATTGGCTCCGGTTTCCCCCACAGTCCAAAGACATGCACTACAGGTGAATTGAATAAACTAAATTGGCCATAGTGTATGTGTGTGAATGAGTGTATGGATGTTTCCAAGTGTTGGGTTGCAGCTGGAAGGGCATCTGCTGTGTAAAACATATGCTGGATAAGTTGGTGGTTCATTCTGCTGTGATGACCCCTGATGAATATAAGGACTAATCCGAAAGAAAATTTATGAAAAAATACACTCTGAATTTAACTGAATAAAAAAATAAACACAATTTTTAACCCAATGTTGGGTCAAATACAACCATTGAGTTAAAAAGTGTTATTTAAAGTTAATTAAAAGAACTCATCCTAATGTTGGGACTATCCATGTTTAAGTCAGCATTGGATAAAACAACCCAACATTTTTCAATGTACCACAATGTGTTGGCACATTTTTTAAGTGAAACAAGCCCAAACGCAACACAACACAAGACACAGATCTTGAGACAATAATTATCTGCTTTGCTAAAGCCATTCTGTGGTAATAATGATGATCCAGGGTGAGTATAGTTGGAAAAAGTTAAAAACCTTTAAAGCAACATGCTTTTCCATGGGCAAGACCTCAGTACAAATGTACAAAGGATAGATCATAATTCATAAATATTGTAAAAGTAGAAAAAAAAAAACAAAGTTTGTAGGATGTGCTAGTAATTGCATTTTTTCCCAACATTCTAGAGATCATGTATTTGTTTGTCACTTTGGTAATAATAGCCTCTCAGTTCACACAATTCAAACAGGCATTCCTGGGATAGCTGGAGGAAAACAGCTACATCACTTTTCTCAGTGCGAGAGTGGTGTGCAGGAGAGAGAGAACGAGAGTGAGTGAGCTATCGAACCTGATAAGAGGGGAGAAGCTTGGGAAACGGAGTAGGGCAAAGAGATGAAACAAGAGGAGAGAGAAGACAGGAGGGTGGAGCTTTTGTGTGGAGGGAGAGGATACTGATATATTCAGCTGTGTCATTACTGTTACTTTGTGCTATTCTTGGGTCATGACAGCGTAGCAACGTATTAAACTGCTCATCTCATAACGCCTGAAGTGACTCTTTGCACTTCAAAGTTCAAAGACACCAGCTATGAATATTTACTCTAATGCCTAAAATCCAGAGCAATGCGGGATTTTAGGAAATAATTTTAGGATCCTCTAGGAAAAATGGGTCAAATATTATCAGTTAAAGTCTGTTTTCCAGAAACAGCATCTGATAAGGGCTTGCTTTGGGAAAATTCATCCCCAAAAAATGGCAACAACAACAACAAAGTCAGAGATAAGGCAGAGATATGAACAGCATGACTGTTAAAGGGACAGTTCACCTAGAAAAGACAGTTCTAATCAACTTGTCCTTATTTTATGTCAAACATCTATTACAAATTTAAAAATGAAGCTTTTTATGAAGCTCAATAACTGCTAGTCTATTAAAGGATACTATTAGTGTCATGTGGTGGTTGTTGAAACAAAGAAAATCCTCACTTCCTCTTCTCTAACCTTCTTAATTAATTTTTAGTCTCTCTTTTACAGTCCATTTCTATGTACTACATGAATTTGTGATGTGTTTAAACATTTACAATTATAGTAGTTGTTTTTAATAACTTCTTTTCAGATGATATTCTCATATTGTGCAGTTGCCTCATACAGTATAATGTCTTTCTTCACTCTTTTTTAAGCTTATGTACAGTGCATGCAGAAAGTATTAAAAGTGCTTCACTTTTTCCACATTAGTTTGTTACATTCCAAAATGGATTAAATTCATTTATTTCCTCAGAATTCTACACACAATACCCCATAATGACAATGTGAAAAAAATAATATTTTTAAATTGTTGCAAATTTATTAAAAATAAAAAACCTGAAAGATCACATGTACATAAGTATTCACAGCCTTTGCCATGAAGCTCTAAATTGAGCTCAGCTACATTCTGTTTCCACTAATCATACTTGAGATGTTTCAGCAGCTTAATTGGAGTTCACCTGTGGTAAATTCAGTTAATTGGGCATGATTTGAAAAGGCATACACCTGTCTATATAAGGTCCCAGGGTTGACAGTGCATGTCAAAGCACAAACCAAGCATAAAGACAAAGGAATTGTCTGTAGACCTCCGAGACAGGATTGTCTTGAAGCACAAGGGTGGGGAAGGTTACAGAAAAAATTCTGCTGCTCTGAAAGTTCCAATAAACACAGTCGCCTCCATCTTCTGTAAGTGGAAGATGTTTGGAACCACCAGGACTCTTTCTAGAGCTAGCTGGCCATCTAAGCTGAGTGATCGAGGGAGAAGGGCCTTAGTCAGGGAGATGATCAATAACCCGATAGTCACTCTGTCTGAGCTCCAGCGTTCTTCTGTGAAGAGAGGAGAACCTTATAGATGGACAACCATTTGTGCAGCAATCCACCAATCAGACCTGTATGGTAGAGTGGCCCGACGGAAGCCACTTCCTGCCTAGAATTTGCCAAAAGGCATCTGAAGGACTCTCAGACCATAAGAAACAAAAATCTCTGGTCTGATGAGACTAAAATTAAACTCTTTGGAGTGAATGACAGGTGTTATGTTTGGAGAAAGCCAGGCACCGCTCATCACCAGGCTAATACCATCCCTACAGTGACGCATGGTGGTGGCAGCATCATGCTGTGGGGATGTTTTTCAGCAGCAGGAACTGGAAGCCTATTCAGAATAGAAAGATGAATACAGCAATGTACAGAGACATCCTGAATGAAAACCAGCTTCAGACTGCTCTTGACCTCAGACCGGGGTCACAGTTTATCTTCCAGCAGGACAGTGACCAAAAGCACACCGCCAAAATATCAATGGAGTGGCTTCACAATAATATTAATAAAAATTCCCTAAGACAGGTGTGCCAAGCTTGTGGCATCATGTTCAAAAAGACTTGAGGCTGTAATTGCTGCCAAAGGTGCATCAACAAAGTATTGAGCAAAGGCTGTGAATACTTATGTGATTGCTACATGTGATTTTTCAGGTTTTCATTCATTCATTCATTTTCTACCGCTTTTCCGGGGCCGGGTCACGGGGGTAGCAGTCTTAGGAGAGAACCCCAGACTTCCCTCTCCCCGGACACTTCCTCCAGCTCCTCCGGGGGATCCCAAGGCGTTCCCAGGCCAGCCAAGAGACATAGTCCCTCCAGTGTGTCCTGGGTCTTCCCCGAGGCCTCCTCCCGGTGGGACATGCCTGGAACACCTCCCTAGGAAGGCGTCCAGGAGGCATCCGAAACAGATGCCAGATCCACCTCAACTGACTTCTCTCGATGTGGAGGAGCAGCGGCACTACTCGAGCTCCTCTCAAGTGAAAGAGCTCCTCACCCTATCTATAAGAGTGCACCCTGACACCCTTCGAAGGAAACTAATTTCAGCCGCTTGTATCCGAGATCTTGTCCTTTCAGTCATGACCCAAAGCTCATGACCATAGGTGAGAGTAGGAACGTAGATTGACGTGATTTTTCAGGTTTTTATTTTTAATAAATTTGCAACAATTAAAAAAACTCTTTTTTTTCACATTGTCATTATGGGGTATTGTGTGTAGAATTCTGAGGAAATAAATGAATTTTATTCATATTGAAAGAAGGCTGTAACATAAAAAAGTATGCTATAAATACTTTCCGGATGCACTGTACATGTAAAATCTTCAGTATTGAACAGAGCTGCGAGGCATCCTCTCTTAGCCAGAACAGGAGAACATACTAATAAGTGAAACCCACTTTGTGACCTTTACCCAGTCCAGACTTTGCTCTTTGAATACATCAGAGTCTTATTTGACCCAGAACGTTGTAGTGATTCACAGTGTGTGTGATTTTCCCCAAAAGCATCATTTTCTTTGGGAACACTGCCATCAGAAGTACACTGAGATGCCGGGGATGTTGAAGGGATGTAATGATAAAATGATGAAAAGGGAGAGAAGAGGTTGGAGGACCTCTTTGATTCTTATGTCAGGGTGTGACTAGCCTGAGGCCTCAGGGAACAACGGGGATACAGAACAGAGGAGCGAAGAAGAGAGAAACAGAATGATAAATTGGGGCTTAAGGGAGAGGAAAGAGGTCTGCACACTAAAGTAAATCAGCAGAGAATGAGCACAGACACACCAAAGGGAGCGTGGACAGGAGAGCTCTATTGAATTTGATGCGCTTTTTTCATTATTTTCACAATTATAGGTTGTTACGTAAACTGCTCTCGCGCACTCTCTTTCCATTTGTATTTGCCTACCTTTTTTAGACAAGCTTTTGTCAAGCCTCCAAATCAATTTCATCAAAAAATATAGTCTTGCTATTTTTATTTTTTTTGGTGGAGCTGTTAAATACAGAGGACATGCTAGTATGAAAAACACTTCTTTTCTAACATGTCTTTTTATAGACAATCTTTAGACAATCATAGTTTGGGTTAAAATGAACCAGTGTTTAAAAAAAGGTCACTGAAAAAGAATTTTTCAAGTTAGAAAAAAATATAGATGTTCCAATCCTGGTCGTGATTATTTCATGTCAGGTTTATTTAGCAAAAATGACTAACTGACTTTATGTCCACGGGGTCTTAAAAATCCTTAAAATGTCTTAAATCTCAACAACTAAAAGTCTTAAATCTACTGAAATATTGTGCTGTAGGGCTTATATTTTTTAACATGTCTTAATTTTCCTTTGTTCATGTCTAGCAACCCAATCTGGGGTGCGTTTCCCAAACAACGACGTAACTCGCGGCTGAACTATCATAGTTCGATGCATCGTTTGGCAAAAGAACGATGTAGTGAAGACTGTTTCCCAAAACCCGTAGTTTCTCTGTCGCAGATCCATCGCTTGAACCACGTTAGTTATAGCGTAAAACACCCATAATGATGCTCTAAACGGGGTGGAGTAACTACTTTAGAGAACAACCCCATCATTTCTTTGTGCAAATTATATTGTTTTACACAAACACGCATTTAAAATAAAATCCAATATTAGTTTTGGTTAAAACATGCACTCGCTTTCCACATTAATTAAAATATATGTAAATGGCACATATAGGGCCAATGTTTGCTTTACTAATATTATTGAGAAGTTGAACATTACATATTCTATTCTAAAACATAAAATTACTTACAAAAGCTAACACTATTCTAATATCATATATAAATCATATAAATAAATAATGAGGCTATTTATTATAAATATATTTACTTTAATAATAATATTAATGATTATTATTATTATTATTATTATTTAGGATATTGTTTATTTATAAAAAACAAAATTACAATTTGACATGCAAACCACAGCCGAAAGTTCTAACCAAAAGACCCATGTCATATACAGCAGAGAAACTAAATAAATAACCCACTATAAAATAAAAGAATTACCGTATGCTATGTGTTTTGTTTTCACAAGCTTTGGAGACGTAACATAAATTCCGCTTTTAAATAATAGCTCACCTATAGCTTTCGCCATGAGGCTGTGTACAAAATGATATCAATGTTTTCAAAGTGCACTGCGAAGGGAGCACAATTGTAAACATGAAGATCGCTAAAACTGAACTGTAAAAATACTTTGAAAGCAAATTCTAAGAGAGATGACTTTAATGCTTTTTTACTTTTAATAATTCCAACTTTGAATGTTAGAATGTTCTAAATGAATAGGGCATAGGGGGGATAAAGGGGAATAGAACACAGCCAGGAACTATGCTTCTAACTACAGCTCCAGAGGTGTTGTTTCAAGTGCTCAAATTTGCGACGCAATTTGCGAATGTTCGTTGGAGCGATGGATTTGGGAAACAGCAAATCAACAAACTATGTTTGTAACGACGCAACTTGCGACCTTAGTTGGCTAAAGATGGTTTTGGGAAACGCACCCCTGGCCATTAACACCCATACAATCACCAACAATCCATCTCAATATAACCTTTAACTTTTATTTTATAAAATAGAATTTTTAACTCCATTTACCATAATGGTTAAATTATTTTCCTTATAATAACATTTGTTTAAAAGTTCTCCATGGATTTACTGCTGAGTATACTGACATGACCTATATTTTTATTATTAAATGATAATTATTATTGTTGTATTATTAAATGTATTTAATTACAATATTTTTTTGTTTCTTTTTTTTTGATAGGGCAAGTGAAAATCTTTTCCAACTGGGATATTCGAAAGCCTGAATAATTTGTTTAGCCCTGCATAAGTCTAAAAGTTTGCTCATAATAATGGTCAAAAAAGTCTAAAATTTAACTTGGTGAAACCTGCAAAAACCCTGTTGAGTTTCAGTAGTCACGTCAAAGGAGTAAGTAAATCAACATACTATCATGTCAAAAACATTGCAGTAATTAGATGCTTTGTTTCCAGTGAGGACTTAAAGAAACTTGTTCATGCTTTTATCACCAGCAGGGTGGATTACTGTAATGGACTTCTCACTGGCCTTCCCATAAAGACAATCAGACAGTTACAACTCATCCAGAACGCTGCAGCAAGGATTCTGACCAGAACCAGAAAATCAGAGGACATCAGAAAAAATATATATATCAAAAAAAATTGTCCTCAGGTCTTTACACTGGCTCGCAGTTACATTCAGAGTAGATTTTAAAGTATTACTACTTGTCTATAAATCAATAAGTGGCCTAGGACCACATACATTACAGATATGCTCGCTGAATACAAACCTAACAGATCACTCAGATCTTTAGGATCAATTAAATTAGATATTTCAAGAGTTCAGTCAAAGCAGGGTGAATCCGCCTTCAGCTACCAACCAAGACTGAAAACACATCTGTTTATCTGTACCTTTACTGAATGAGCACTGTGCTAAGTCCAACAGATCGCACTATTATGCCTCTCGTTTCTTTTTCATTCTTTTATAACCTGTTTAAACACATTTTAATATGTTTTAATCATTATTTTGTTGTTTCTTTTATTCTTGTTTATGTAAAGCACTTTGAATTACCATTGTGTATGAAATGTGCTATCTAAATAAACTTGCCTTGCCTTGGTGCATGTCCACAAATCAAATACATGAAGATGTGGACAATATACAGTATATTGATTAAATTCAACTATTTAAACACCTGTATAAACACAGTGAAGTTCAATACAGTATACACGACTCGCAACAGGATGATAACAGCAACAGCAGGAATGTGCCTGCTGAAGACTTTTGAGGTTGTTTTAAATACAATAATTACATTGATTTTAAAGCAGATAAAAAGATGGCGGCAGTTGTGTTTGTAGCCATTTCTCTTTGAGATACAATATTTATGGGCTGCCTGCAAATGTTAGAAATTATGTTGCTTCAACATATTGCTTAGTTGTATATAACGCTCTTATAAAGGGTTTCAAAAGAGTTACCCAAAAAAGCTTTTCTAAGCAGGACCAAGCCTGAAACTGAAGAGAAGAAACTGAGAAAATGTGCAAACTTTTGTCTTATGTGCAGACAAAAGTATTGATAATGCTATAATATTAATAGCTTGATAATATTCTGATTGAACCACTGAAGGCATATGGTCTGTTTTGATGGTGTATTTTGGTATTTTTCTGCACTTTGAACAAGTCGGCACCATTGTGGTCTAAGGAGAATGAGGAGCTCTCAGATAATTTGTGTTGAACAAAAATCTCATGGGTTTTAACCAACATGAGGGTGAGAATAACGTCTTTTTTATTTTTGGGTGAACTAAAACTTTAACAATAATTACAACAAAACTTTAATTCAGGTTCACACCAATGCATAATATAGTTCATTTATGTTTATTATAAATGAGCTGCAGTCTGTCATCTTTATAAGTTTAAGGAAGGATCCATTCTAATTGGCTGTGAACAGTTATATCATTTATCAGTTGGCATATATTTAAGTATTAGGATCATTTAAAAGTATTTGTAGCTATTTTTTGTTGTTGTTTTTAACATTATAGTTATCATTTATTCATTTTCCTTCAGAGGAACCGCCAACTATTCCAGTACATTTTTTACACAGTGGATCCCTGCCAGCCGCAACCCAGTACTCGGAAATACACACAGACTCATTTACACACACACACTCATACACTACAGTCAACACTTTAGTTTATCAAATTCACTTACAGCACATGTCTTTGGACTGGGGGAAACCCACGCCAACACGGAGAGAACATGAAAACTCCACACAGAAATGCCAACTAGCCCAGCCAAGATTCAAACCATAAACCTTCTTGCTGTGAGGCGACAGTGCTAACCACTGAACCACCATGCTGCCTATAGTTATCATGTTTGGTATAAACAGGCTTTTAGGAAAAAATTAAACCACACAGTCACATAGATTGTATTTTCAAAATGACCAATAACACTGCTGAAGGTCATATCACTAAACTACAGAAACATACATTGTCATGTTTATTAGTTATACTATGTTTGGATCAAAACCAGTGGTCCTTAACCAGTACCGGTCCATGGATCAATTGGTACCAGGCTGCACAAAAAATCATTAATTATTTCGGTTTTATTTATTATCTGAGTCTAATCGATCTTTTATTTTAAAAAGTCTTTTATTTTGAAAAATTACTGTATTGAGTGCCTAAATTTAACCCACAAGCTAGTAAAATGAGTTAGAAACCGATGTCTTTAGAAAGTTTCTTTGCTACGGGAAAAAAAAGGCTCATAGAAGGACCCATGAATGGCCAAGGAATGGATCCACAACCCATTTGTTAACAAATCAGGTGAATCCAGCATGGCTATGCAAGAAGATCAACTGATGGAGATCCCGAAATGACAGCGGCCTTTTAGGGGTCGTTTGCATATGACGTCTTTACTAGAGTGTGCACACGTTTGTTGTTTTCAATGGAGGTGCGCGGCTTGTGTGCACAAGTGGCATGATGCGCTCATGTCTTCCAGACCACACACATCTAGTTGAATGAATGAAGCCACGAGTCACGTGACAAGTATTGACTGATCAGCTTTAGCTTGTATGGAATATACAGAGTTTGGTAGGCTAAATATCTCATACAAACACCCAAACACTGCAGTGCTTTCTAATTTTTAAATAAAACTTGTATCAGAGTGACGGCAATGTTTTGTCAGCTTGTCTTCCTCTGATGAATCAGTTAATGGTTGCCTAGCAATCCCCCCAGTTTGCGGTTAAATTGTCAAGAGTTGACCGGTCTGCGGTGATAAAAAGGTTGAGGACCACTGATCTAAGCCTTCCTTGTTCAAATCAGTAACATTTCTAATTTGATTTTGTGCTTGGTCAGAAATTACCAGTGGTTTGTGTCCAAAAAAAAAAAACACATTTAATACAGATGCCATCAAAACATTTATGAGATCAGGTTTGTTAATATATTAATACTATTAAGCAATGTCTGTGTTGTTAGTTTTGTTAGCCTTATTCCTTATTGTTCTAAACACATTTATTGATTATTGATTAAAAATGTTATACTTTTTTTCAAACAGTAAATATAGATCTTTAAAAAAAAGTTCTGGTTTTGAAGTGGTCTCTTCAACACACTCTTGTCTACAAAACCATTGAACATTAAACTTCCTCCACTGGATTTACCCTCCACATTGATTCAGAAGATACCAGAGAAAGCTACAGCTGATGATTTAGTCCAGGACAGATCCTTTTATCCTGCTCTCCAGGAAAGACCATCAACACACAAAATCCACAACCCAAATCCTTGTACGCAGTCTCTAGATCTAGTCATAACATTCTGTCATCATGGCGGCACAGTGTCGGGATACAACCCAAAAAGTTTGCATATTTGTGCCAGTCATTTCGACATGGCATGTGGGCGGACATGCTGACATTTCGGCTGCAGGGTTCATACTTATGGGGGCTTTCAGACGAATAATAGAGTCTATCATTCCTTCAGCCCACAGCCTGACTGAACATCTTTCTCTCCGCAGAGATCTGATTATCATAAACTATAGACCACACAGATCAGCGCCGATCTGTGTGCGAACTGACCTCAGCTCAAGCCAGAGGTCAAAAAGCAACAGAAGAAGATGTGGAAGCTGATGAAGCTCTAGATAAATACGTCAGATTAAGACTTCACACTGGAAACTCAGGAGCTGCCTCATAAAACACAGTCAGTGTACAGAACAGGACTCATACGGCTCTGTGTTCAATGACAAATATGTTTACTGTAAACTTCAGATGACTCACTCAGAGGAACTGTGGGTTTCAGATTCACTGCCTGTAAAACAATGCACCTAATAAAAGCCTTTAGCCGATACTTACTTACACAAAGATATTAGATCCCTTGAGGGTTTTTTTGTGGCATCTTTTGATCATATTCCATAATGACATTACAACTTAAGCAGCTATTTCTATATGATCAAACTTGAACATGAATGTGGATATTACAAAACAACAGACCTACCAAAATATGTTTACAGTGAATTGTGCCAAAGCAGTTGCTTTATCCTATATCTTTATTATTTTTTTTTAAGTTTATTTGGTTGTAAGGAAGGAAGGAATGAAGGAAGGAAGGAAGGAAGGAAGGAAGGAAGGAAGGAAGGAAGGAAGGAAGGAAGGAAGGAAGGAAGGAAGGAAGGAAGGAAGGAAGGAAG
>CAIGQZ010033112.1:9282846-9305837 GCA_903798205.1 Danio tinwini
GTGTGTGTGTGTGTGTGTGTGTGTGTGTGTGTGTGTGTGTGTGTGTGATTATGAGTGTGTGTGTGTGTGATTATGAGTGTGTTCATCAAGCTTGGCTGGCTTGAGCTGCTTCTGTCCCTTTGATCAAGCAAGCGGATCTCTGTCAGCCCCCCTAAAAAAGCTTAGGCTCACTAAGGCTTTCTCTCTCTCGCTCACTCTCTCTTACACACACAGTTCACAAGCTTGATTTGGATTTACAGTCAAGTAAGCATTGAAGGATGACACTGGATGATGAATTATTAAAAGTTAATGCACATGGTGATAATGCAGTGACTCATTTTGAAGTAAAGTCACAGCTTAGTGTGCATTAAAGATCAATTATTCACCAGTCAAATATTCTGCGTACACTCCAGTAAGGCCACACACATCTTGTGCATAATTTTCTTACGTCATCAATTTGAAGCAGTCACAAAAGATGTCATGAGAAAAAAAAATTTGAGATGCACATTTAATTGCTAATTGTTGTTTGTACAACAGTGCTGTTGAATGCTACAATCTGATTGGTCGAGCAGTTGTTTTTTAGAAAACGCACAACTCAAATATTTCCAGACAGGTGTTGACTGCATTACAGCTCCTTCTCACTTCTAATTTCAGTTAAATAACATGCATTTAGAAAGTAGATTTTATGTCAAGTTTAACTTATCAAAAACATTTAATATTTCAAAAAGAATGACTACAGAGTAACTCCAAAAGTATCTGGCCAATTTACATGAAATATACTTCACCAAACTGACAATAAAGAACCATAGGCAATGAAAATGACCTTGTGTCAGGAATAAAAATAAAATGTATACAAAAAATCTAAGACTACACAGGAGACCCGACCTGTATGAAAAAAATAAATTTAAATTATAACAGGTTTATATATATATATATATATATATATATAAGGATTTGAAATATTCCTCTGAATTTTTGGTCCATATTGACAGGATAGCATCACGCAGTTGCAGCAGAATTTTCGGCTGCACATGCATGATGCAAATCTCTACCACTTGCAAAAGGTGCTCCATTGGATTGAGATATGGTGATTGTGGAGCCCATTTGAGTACAGTGAAGACATTGTCATGTGTCTGTCTGAGGTGATTCGCGCTTTATAACATTGTCTGTTATCCTGCTGGAAGTAGACATCAGAAGATGGTTACACTGTGGTCACAAAGAGATGGACATGGTCAGCAACAATATTCAGGAAAGCTGTGGCATTGACACGATGTTCAATTGGTAATAATGAGCCTAAAGTGTGGCAAGAAAATATCCCCCACACCATTACACCACAAGCAGCAGCCTAAACCGTTTTTACAAGGCAAAATGGATCCATGCTTTCATGCTGTTGATGCCAAATTCCGATCCTACCACCCTACCATCTGAATGTCACAGCATAAATCAAGACTCATCAGACCAGGTAACGTTTTTCCAGTCTTCTATTGTCAAATTTGGGTGAGCCTGTGCAAATTGTAGCCTCAGTTTCCTGTTTCTAGCTGACAGGAGTGACACCAGATGTGGTCTTCTGCTGCTGTAGCCCATCTGCCTCAAGGTTGGACGTGTTGTGCATTCAGAGATGCTCTTCTACATATCTCAATTGTAACGAGTGGTTATTTGAGTTACTGTTGCCTTTCTATCAGCTCGAACCAGTTTGGCCATTCTTCTCTGACCTCTGGCATCAACAAGGCATTTGTGCCCACAGAACTGCCGCTCACTGGATATTTTCGTTTTTTTTGGACCATTCTCTGTAAACCCTAGAGATGGTTGTGCGGGAAAATCCCAGTAGATTAGCAGTTTCTAAAATACTCAGACCAGCCTCTCTGGCACCAACAACCATACCACGTTCAAAGTCACTTAAATCACCTTTCTTCTCCATTCTGATGCTCGGTTTGAACTGCAGCAGATCGTCTTGACCATGTCTAAATGCATTGAGTTGCTGCCATGTGATTGGCTGATTACAAATTTGCGTTGACAAGCAGTTGGACAGATGTACCTAATAAAGTTGTTTAACATATAGATTATTAAGTTTACCACATTCTTAATTCCAGAAAGCTCATGTTGATATGAAAATATTTACATACTGAAATGCTCAAGGGAAATGACAGTCAAACAGTCTCCTGTCTGTCTTGTCTTGACTTTTTTGATTACTTTTATCACTTACTCTTTGATTATTTTGCTCTAACTCACTCTCTAAATTAAAAAGCAAATCAAAAATAATAAAACAAAGCAAAAGGGTTTTCGCTCTCATCGACAGTCCCAACAGATGCCAATTTAACACTCTCAGTTGGCCTGAAGTTATCTGTCACTGACTAGTAACACATGTCAAAAACTAAGCTGTTCAGAGGTGGTCCAATGTCCTTGTCAACTTTAAAGCTTGGTCAAAAATGAAGCAGTTTTTTCCTTAAAACAAGACAAAATGAAAACAAATGATTGAAAACTACTGAGAATATTAGAAAATTGGTTATGTACAATTTAAAAAACGGCCATGGCTAAATGTTACCATTGTTAAGAATCTGAACAATTTGGTGTCACTGCATATTATGACCCACACACACTTTAAGCACCAAACAGTCAGACTTCCTGTCTTACATCCTCGGCTTCAGAATCTCTTTGACATAATCAACAATAGAAAAAGTTATCCTTTCATCGTGAACTCTTCACCGCCGCCTGCTAGAATAATGCTGCTTGACTCTTAAGGGTTATGAAAAATCTGACTCAGCATCTCTCACTTTTCCCAACAGAGATGACTTCACACTGCAGTCCACAGGATGAGCGCTCACGAACACTGGCACCAATACAACAGAAAGTGGAAAATGCGAGAACAATCGATCTGTTTATAAGTGGAAATAATAGATTTTCTGAGTGCCTTTTAAAAGCATACAAACAAATACACTCTTTCTTTCTTTCCTCAGTTCTCTCAGCCTTTCTTCACTTTTACTCCTCCCAATAATCCCTTGTTCCCTCCTCCATTCTGTTTGCGCTTTTTCCCCCCACATCAGTCTGATCCATTCTTCATCAGCATGCAAAGCGGTTGAGTTCCAGCTGTGAACAAGGGATTGAAATGGAAATAAAGGAGAGCAAAAGAGCAGATTACACTCTTCCAGCACACGTTCTGCCTCTTGGTTGGAGAAATTGGGGAGAAAGGGCAGATAAAAGAAGGTGGAGCGAAAAAAGGGCATTTCATTCAGGTTAGAACTGGACTACTTAGGCTGGTACAATGCAGAGAGCAACACACTTAAAAGGGCCATAGCAAGGGCACTGTGTGTGTACTTAAGCTGTTCAGAGCACAGGGTGAGCAGTGAAGATTGAATGGCGGTAAAAGAATGTTCGGGATGGTTGATTGAAAGTAATTGAAAGGTCTTGAAAGTTAATGGAGACAAGAAACAAATGCAATTATTATTTTGTGGCCTCAGGAAAGCATATCGCTCAGTGCCTGTCAAAATAAATCGACAACAATTGTGATTACATTGAATGAAATAAGCAATTCATGTGGACATGTGGATGCTAAAACCATCTCATTAAATTGAAAACAAAAAATGCATTGAGTATGATTAAACACTATCATAGGCAAGGAAAGTATATTTATACATTATAGCACATTTCATACCCAGTGGCAATTCAATGTGCTTACATAAACAGGATTAATAGAGACAAGTTACAAATAATGAGTAAAAACTTATTAAAATGTGTTAAAACAGGTTATAAAGATCGAAAAAGAAAAGAAAAACATAATAGCATGATTTGTTGGACGTAGCACAGTGCTCATTTAGTAAAGGCACAGCTAAACAGATGTGTTTTCAGTCTTGATTTGAATGTGCCTAATGTTGGAGCACATCTGATCATTTTTGAAAGCTGATTTCAGCAGCAGTTGCTGAAGGCAGATTCACCCTGCTTTGACTGAACCCTTAAAATTTCTAGTTTATATGATCCTAAAGATCTGAGTGTTCTATTAGGTTTGTATTCAGTGAGCATATCTGTAATGTATTGAGGTCCTAGACCATTTAGTGATTTTTAGACAAGTAGTAATACTTTAAAATCTATTCTGAATGTAACTGGGAGCCAGTGTAAAGACCTGAGGACAGGTTTTCAGATTTTCTGTTTCTGGTAAGAATCCTAGCGGCAGCTCTCTGGATGAGCCAGTAAGGAGTCCATTACAGAAATCCACCCTGCTGGTGATAAAAAGCATGAACAAGTTTCTCTAAGTCTTCGCTGGAAACGAAGCATCTAATTCTTGCAATGTTTTTGAGATGATGGTATGCTGATTTACTTACTGCTATGACATAACTACTGAAACTCAGATTTGACTCCAGAATCACACCAAGATTCATGACCATAGTATATCAATAGTTAAATAAATGTTGTTAACTAAAGGACAAGATAAGTTTATAAATGATTTTCAATATATCAATGGAATTTAAGGTAAAACTTTATTTTGATGGTCCATTTGAGTATTAGTAGACTGTCTGGTTAATATCTGTTGATACAGACATTTAATTGACTTTAAGAAACTTTGCAAGTACATGTCAACTTACACTAAACCCAACCCTAACCCGATCCCTAACCTCAACCTAACAGTCTACTTATAATCTAATGAGAATTAGTTGGCATGTAGGTGCAATGTAACTTAAATTCAACAAACGGACCATCAAAATAAAAAAAATTTAAAAAATGGGATGACTGTTGATGTGTTTAGTAAAATTATATAAAATATAAGAATAATATGAATATGAATAATAAAAAATATATTTAAAAACTAACATTATTATATGTTTACTTATTCATTTTCCTTCAGCTTAGTCCTTTATTTATCAGGGGTCACCACAGCGCAATGAACCGCCAACTATTACAGAATATGTTTTAAGTAGCGGATGGCCTTCCAGCTGTAATCCAGTACTGAAAAATACCCATACATTCTCACATTCACATACGCACTCATACACTATGGCCAATTTTGTTTACCCAATTCACTTATTCACCTTATTCTTCATGTATGAGCGGGCGCAACCATTTGAATCTTTTTGGCTTTGAGACTTCCAGTCTCATTCACTTCTATTCTTTTTTAGACATTAGAAACAGATTAACTTAAACTTAAAATGTTCTTATATTATTCTACTTAGTCTGTATCTTTATGCAAACACTTGTTTGTAGAGCAAGTAGTTTGACCGTTTTCTACCATTTAGTATTCCTAGTCATTTCTCCCATAGGAGATTGAATCGGAAGTTCTAAAACATTCGCAAAAACGAGCGCACTTCCGCATTGAAGAATAAGATCAAAATTGCATGTCTTTGGACTGTGGGGGAAACCAGAGCACACGGAGCAAACTCCACACAGAAACGCGGGACTCAAACCAGTGACTTTCTTGCTGTGAGGCAACAGTGCTAACCACTGAGCCCTTGTGCCGCTGTATTATTCGAAATAATGATTATAAAATAATAAACAAATAAAAAAATTATTTAAGAAAATACTGAAATATTAATTTATAAGTCCAATGGACAATACACAAATAAAGAATATATAAATAAATAAATTATGAACAGCTCAAAGTTTTAGAACCAACCTGTTTCAGCAGAAAAAAAAAAACATTTATGCTTGTGAAAAATATTCTGTCTTTTATTTATACACATTAGGTCTGCACAATATATGGTTCCCGCATCGATATCGCAATGCGCACATTTGCAATAATCACATTGCAGAAAGTACAATGTTGAGTTTAAATGTTTTTAGATTTGAGTGAGTTGATGAGTTTAGATTTTTAAAGTCACTGATAAATTTATGATTTTATGTGTTTTTAAGGTCTGTGACTGTGCAAGCATTCAGGCAGGAGAGTTTACCAAAGAAACCAAAGATCACAGGACTCAATGACTACAGACCTGTTGCCTTAATCTGTGGCCATGAAGTCATTCGAAAGACTGGTGCTAGCTTATCTGAAGGACATCACTGGACCTTTGCTGGACCCCCTGCAGTTTGCCTATAGAGCAAACCGGTCTGTGGATGATGCAGTCAACATGGGACTGCATTATATCCTAGAACATCTGGACAAACCAGGGAACTACGCAAGGATACTGTTTGTGGACTTCAGTTCTGCCTTTAACACCATCGTCCCATCACTGCTCGAGAACAAACTGACCCAGCTGTCTGTCCCTAGCTCTGTCTGTCAATGGATCACCAGCTTTCTGACAGATAGACAACAGCTAGTCAGAATGGGCAAAATCACATCCGACAGCCGCACCATCAGCACTGGTGCCCCCCAGGGATGTGTTCTCTCCCCACTGCTCTTCTCCCTGTACACAAACGACTGCACTGCAAAAGACCCCTCCATTAAGCTCTTGAAGTTTGCGGATGACACTACTGTTATCGGCCTCATCCGGAACGGTAATGAGTCTGCATACAGACAGGAGGTGGAGCGGCTGGCTTTATGGTGCAGATACAACAACCTGGAACTGAACACGCTCAAAACAGTGGAGATGATAGTGGACTTTAGGAGAAACCCCCCTGCACTCCCCCCACTCACCATCATGAACAGCACTGTGGCTGCAGTAGAGTCATTCAGGTTCCTGGGCACCACCATCTCTCAGGATCTGAAGTGGGACATTCACATAGACTCCATTGTAAAGAAAGCCCAGCAGAGACTGTACTATCTTCGTCAGCTGAGGAAGTTCAACCTGCCACAGGAGCTGCTCGTACAGTTCTACTCAGCTGTCATCCAATCCATCCTCTGCACTTCAATCACCGTCTGGTTCAGCTCAGCTGCCAAAACCAACCTCCGTAGACTACAGCGAATAGTCCGGACTGCTGAACGAATCACTGGCACTACACTTCCTACACTTCAAGAACTGTACTCTTCCAGAGTGAGTAAAAGGGCTCGTAAAATCACTCTGGACGCCTCACACCCAGCACACTACCTGTTCGAACTGTTACCGTCTGGTCGGCGCTACAGAGCACCAAGCACAAAAACAGCCAGACACAGGAAAAGTTTCTTTCCTCAGGCCATCTACCTCATGAACAGTTAAATATTCCCCTACTGTGCAATAAACGTGCAATACTTTCTCATATGCACTTGTACACAGCACCTTATAACCTGTATATTTACAACATATCTGTACATACAATTCAACATCCAGATCTTTTTGACTAACTGCATCTCTGTTTAATGTTTATTGCCTTTTCAGTTCTTGTATTTAATTTTGTGTTGTCACTCGTCACTTTATGTACACTGGAAGCTTCTGTTGCCAAAACAAATTCCTTGTGTGTGTGAAGCACACTTGGCAATAAAACTGATTCTGATTCTGATTAAAGTATTCAGTCACATTAAACTGTACTATTTGTAACTCTAATTATTTTGTATTTGTTGATTTGTTAATACAATACAGTGTTATTTTACATTTGATTGTTTAATTTCTGTCCCTGAATACTATGATGTAAAACATTTCACTTCTATCTTTCCAATAATAATCCAAAATAACCCCCGTAATCTTCCAGAATAATCCCAATTAGCTTAAATAAATGAATTCTTTCCAAATGGAGCTATTAAAGTTATCTGGTGAAACTGTATTCATATCACAATATATAATCGCAGCAAAACAAAATATCGCAAAGTAAAAATTTTCCGATATGGTGCAGCGCTAATACACATACCAGTGTAGGTATAAATAAAATAAAAATAATAAAAAAAAGATTAAAATGACTGCAACAAACTGTAAACCACTGCAGCCATGAAGTCTAAAATGATCTTCACTTAAGGGCATTTCTCAAAATAAATTATTCATGCACACACTTAACTGGTCTAATTAACATTTACTTAACTTTTTTAATTAAGTGACATGCCTAATAAATAGATTAAACTGTTTGAACTTGATAATCATATCTGATAAGGACAGATCGATTTTTCAGGTCACACGTATGCCTAAACAAAGTCAAATCTCCAATCGACACAATGGGTCAACAAACAGAATAAAACATGCAATCGTATGTTAAAAAAATCAGTTTGTGAGAGCTGAGTGGCAGTAATGCTTGTATGTTGCAAGCCACTTTAATGAGCAGAGTCTTTGTACCCACCCAACCATTACTCCCAAAGGGCGACGGATAGTAGCAGTGCATTGTTATTCATGAAATGCCGTGTGTGTGTGTGTGCTGTGCTACAGATTTAAAACATGGCCAGACATGAGGCACAGCTGTACCAGAAGCACCGCGGTTGTGATGAAAAATGAAAAAGAGGGTCATTCATATATCAAAAGACAGGGAAGCACGACTCCCCATTACTGTAGAGGAGAAGAGCCTCCGGCAAACGCATAATGTAACACTAAATGTCTGTCTGTTACATTTGCGCAGCCCTAAAGCAGGTTCAGGCCTTTCATCTGCTTCAGAGTATGCAGATGACTTTATGATCGGGACAAAGTGAGAAGCAAAGTTTTAATCTCTTAACACAGTTTGCTCTGGAAAGCCCAGAAATTATTCAAGTGTTTTAAACCCTCATACATCCATTTCTGTCCTGTTTCCTAATTAAGCACTTCACTTTTTTGGAGGAAGCAACTTTACTCTCACTTTTTCATCAAATGTGACAGTTATAAGTGTCGATTTAAAACTTACAGATTTTTACATCACCTGAAAGTTGAATAAATAAGCTTTACATTAATGGATGGTTTGGTGGGATAGAATATATGGCTGAAATACAACTGTTTGAAAATCTGGAATCTAAGTGGTCAAAGAAAAAATACAAATATTGAGAGAATCACATTTAGGGCCCTATCATACACCCGGCGCAATAAGGCGCAAGACGTGTTTGCCATGATGTTTTGCTATTTTCAGACCAGCGCAACCCTAATTTTCCCATTTTGTGCCACATTTTTCAGTTTATTCACGACAACTTGCATTTGTATAATGTTATTATTATTACTAGAATTATATATTATATGCATATTTATATTTGTTTTATTAAAAACAAACTTAGATTTGTCCACTTGTCAGGTTTTGGACCATATGGGGCATAGTATGTGTGTTTGGATATAACTCAGTTTTTTTTTACCACACTTCGTTATTATTGTTCATTTATTCATTTGCTGGAAATTAGAACTGAATTTAGAAATAGTTTTAAAACAAATCTTTGCTCTTAACAAACAAAATTAATTATGTAGGCTAATGGATGTCTTCAGTGGGGTGCGTACAACACTGTTTCTTTATCCATGAAAGACAGAAATAGGACAAGCCCTTAATGCTTTAGCGCCATGCGCTTTAGACTTTGTGCCTAGATCGGTAAAATAGAGCTCTTAAAGTTATTTAAAGGAAGTCCTTGATCATGCATATTATTACTCAAAAATTTAGTTTAGATATGTTTACAGAATGAAATTTACTAAATTATGTTTATAGAACATGATTTTTACTTGATATTATAATAATTTTGTCATAAAAGGAAATTCACTTATTTTGATTCATTTAATGCATTTTTGGCTATTCACAAAAATATAGACTACTGGTTAAAAGTTTGGGATGATTTTTTTTCATGTTTTTTTTATTATTCTGTTCATCAAGGCAGCATTTATTCAATGTAAAAAAAGGTTAAATTGTTAAATACTTAAGTAATATTTATTTACTTCTTATTTTATGTAGTTTTAAATGAAATTATTACTCCAGTCATTACTGCTTTTATTACTATTACCATTATTAATAATAATAATAATAATAATAATAATAATAATTCATTCATTTTCTTTTCGACTTAGTTCCTTTATTAATCTGGGGTCGCCACAGTGGAATGAACCGCCAACTTATCCAGCACATGTTTTACGCAGCGGATGCCCTTCCAACTGCAATCCATCACTGGGAAACATCTATACACACTCATTCACACACATACACTACAGACAATTTAGCTTACCCAATTCACCTATAGCGCATGTCTTTGGAGTGTGGGGGAAACCGGAGCACCCGAAGGAAACCCACGAAAACACAGTGAGAACATGCAAAAATCCACAAAGAAATGCCAATTGACACAGCTGAGGATCACACCAGCTACCTTCTTGCTGTGAGGCGATTGTGCGACCCACTGCGCCAACCCGGACACTCCAATGATAATAACTATAATAATAAATAGAGTGATTTCTAAAGGGTCATTTGGCTCTGAAGACTGAAGTAATCAGTTAAGCTTAAAATTCATCATTGAAATCACTGCAATAAATTATTAATTTCAATTATAAACTACTTTTGAACAGTTATTTTATAGTGCAATGACATTTCACAATTTTACAATCTGTACTGTATTTTCAATTAAATCAATGCAGCTTTGGAGAGCAGAAGAAGCTTATTTTAAAACATTTAAAAATCCTACTGACCCCAAACTAGTGTACCTGTACCTGTATCAAAAGTATTAATTTCTTTGAAATAAAATAGAGATTGTAAGTATTAATAAAACATTTTTTTTAATAATTATGTGTTTTACAGAAGAAAGGTTTAGATCATTTGTTTTTGAGAACAATTTATCCATAAACCTAAGTATAGATGAAAACAAAATAAAACAAAAAGCAAAAAATTATTTTGCAACAAATCTTACCATAGACCTAAAACAATGCTGTATACTGGGTGGAATATACTTGATATGTAACATTTGTGCAGCCCTAAAGCAGGTTCATGCCTTTCATCTGCTTCTGAGTATGCAGATGACTTATTACTTTCCTTAAAAAAATAAATAAATAAAAAAATAAAAATAAAAAACATTTAAAAATAGCCTTTGTCCTATTTTTGTCCTACTTTGTCCCATTTTTTTAGTCATGGTTTGAATCAACTACTAGATTTTTTTTTATCAGCTTTTCTCTCTTTTTTTTTGAGAACCAATAGCAGTGTAATGTGTCCTCACGCTTTTGATGTTTTGGTTTGTGTGGTATATAAGAAAATTATATATTTGGTTCTGGTTCATCCCAGCAGGCACACAACATCATATGACGTTGATCTTTAGTTCTATTTTGGTTGCGACGTCAGGTGACCAAAATTTAACATCAATTTGTTGTCTATTAGCGACGTCAGCTGACATCTAGTACTGGCATCATCTGTCTTTGATATTTGGTTGGTTTTAGGCTGTGGCATTAACTAACTAAAATCCAACATCATTTTAACATCATGATTCTGTGCTTTCATTTTATTTAGCCATGAAAACACTTTGAAATAAATATAAAAATGGCAAGATTTCCTTTCTTTTCATTACAAGTGCCATTGCCCCTCCTATGCAATCCTCAAAACAGTCAATTCATGTAGCGGTGCGTGACAGATCCCAAACGGATTCTGTACATGCGATTTGAAGCGGGTTTTGGGTGCGTGTTTAAACAGACATATACTACTACTACTACTACTACTACTACTACTACTACTAATAATAATAATAATAATAATAATAATAATAATAATAATATCTAAACATGTCAATCTTGGTGGGTTTTCTTTTAAACACAACAAATTTTGAGCATAAACTATTAAAAAAATGAGCATAAACAGTTAGGAAACCAATCAAATGCTTTCATTATAGAGCTGTACATTTTTAAAGTGACACTTTTTAATTTATGCAAACAAACGAAAAATCTAAATGTGAGATTCATTCGCTGCTCTTTAATCAGAATGTTTAAATTATACAGATAAGAAAAGGTTAATGAGATTGATGATTAATGCTTTTAATTTTAATAGGCAAAACTTAAATTTATTTGCAGCTTTTTGTAAAATTATTATTTATAAAAAACATTTTAGATTTTAACAGCTCTGTGTTACATCCAATGCCTGCTGGGATATAGCTTTCACACTGTAAAATTCAACCCAATAGATGCTAAACAACATGCGGATGACTTTCTGAATGTAAAACAAAGAGAAAAGCATGTTATAATATATGTCACTCTAATGCACTTTGCTTTGAGGATTGCAGAAATTATTAAAGCATTATAGACCCCTATTCCTGTTCTATAAGTAGCGCATTCTAATTAACCACCAGTAGACACCTTACTTTCAATTCACATTTTACCAACCCTCCTTATAGAAAGGCACGCCTGGCTTCTTGCTAATGGATCTCAGAGCAAATGACACAATGTCTCCCTTCTAGAGCGCCGTCCCGAAATTTCACTGTCCTGACTTTGACTGTAGCATTAGCATTCCATGTGAGCTCTCTCCTGAGCTTTCTCTTTCAAAAGAAGGGGACAGTCTGTGTTCTTTATCCAGACAGCAGTCTCAATGTCCCACTGTGGCTCTGCATTACCTGACAGACAAGCTTTGAGAATATAGACAATAAGAGATCTCAGACCTGGTCGCTCTCTCTTCTCACACTGCAGATACAACTCAAATACATGAACATGGAACCCGCAGACCCTTGGAAATAACAGGAAATAGTAGAAGAAAAGAGATGAGAGAGAATAAAAACAAATCGCTGACGGATATCAGTTTTGTGGATGTCACTGTAACTGCAAGGTCTCTCAGACGTGTTTTTGTTGAGTAGATGATCAATGAAAATGTAAACGAGGTCTAAAATTTTAGAGAATGTCCACTTTCAAGCACTTCCAGAGGTCGAGGAAAACGCACTCAACCGGATAGATTTCGTAGTGTAAATTTCCATGTGGTCCAATGCCTTTGAACAGCCACACAAAAAACACAGCTACTCTCCGCCTGCTGGCCTATTTCTCAAACATTACAGCAAGTGTTGTTAAAGCAAGCTTACCTGTAGTCATTTAATCTTAGCCATCTGAAATGGTTTAATTTGAACATGAAAGGTGTGAAAGGCACAAATTTCTTACTACTACTTATTCTAACACATACCCACTGTCAGTGTTGGAGAAAGTTGTTTTTGAAAGTAATGCATTACAATATTGAGTTCCTCCCCAAAAAAGTAACTAGTTGCGTTAGCTAGTTACGTTTTATGGAAGCATTACTCACATTACATTTTTAAAAAGTAACTCAAATATTATTACTTTAAGTAATGAATTACTTTATTTTTAACTCACGTTACCTTGTAATTTGTTACCCACAACACTGCCCATGTTGTTCAGCTTATTTTGCAGCATTTAGGGCAGAACTGAAACAGAATTGCCATTTCAGTCGTCTCATTTTGCATTTGAATACTTTTTTTTTTTTTTACTATTTTTACAATAATACATCAAAATATTAATATTAGTCCCTACTAAAAGGATGTAAACAAAGAGATATCGAAATTAAAACGCAAGGTGTCAATACTAATGTATTGCCATCATCTACTTGTGATCCAATATCTTAATTAAGGACAATTCACAAAGAGACTAAAATTAAACTTTTTGAACAACATGAATAAATAAACACGAACAAATAAAAAAATGAATAAAAACAACACAAAATATAGCCCACAGACAGAGCAAACCTCTCACCTGTGTCTGTAATCTTCACCTGCACATGTAGCCTCTGTTAGAGAGTAATTATAGAGTTCATAATAATCCAAAAGGTAATGATAAACATGACAATTTGCTCCTGTGTTTTGTCGGGCTTCTCCTTTGTTTTTTTGTGCTTCACTCTCACGTTTGTCCTTTTCTTTTCTGAACAGATTAGATGTCAGAGACACTTCAATAATCACACACACACGTTATTATCGTCAACTCAAGAAGTTCGTTATATCAAATATAGACGCGATCGTGAGCTCCCTGGAGAAAGCGAAAACCGCTCACACTTTTAGATGGCCTCGTAAAACAACAGGAAACCGCAGAGTTTGTTCTTCTGGGCTTTGTGGCTGTACATAAAGACAACGACAAGGTTTGATTGAGCTCGGGTCATCCATGGTTCGTTATTATATGCATATAGTTGTCTCAGCTGTATGTAAAAGATGGCAGTTCCTTTGTTTTCATTTGGGCTAGCTCCACAAGCTCGTGACGTATCTCTGTAACCAATCAGCGTTCAGCTGTGCATGTAGCTCCACCTTTTGGTACACATTCTCGTGTTTGGTACCCTTTTGAAAGGGTGCCGAAAAAGTGGTACGGTACGGTTCTACCATAAAAGCATACCGAACCATACCGTCCCACTCAGTGGAAATGGGCCATAATGGTCAGCAAGGCTTTGTTGTTATTCACAGATAAGTGACGCGGATACAGATAAACAGCCACGGTTACAGTCTATAATGCGTGGTTGATCCATGTGGAGAAAACTCTCGCTGCAGAATAATACAACACTTGTGTGTGTGGATCCACAAGAATCGCTGTAACAGCCAAGAGGAGAGGAAACGTTACCTCCCACATGCAGGTTAAAGGTCCACACACAGAGAGAAGCAGGGCAGAGATGAGTTTACAGCTTTCATTTAATCTCCATAGCAGTGAAATAGGGGCTTGTGGGTTCTGCTGTAACAGTTGTCTGCTTAGTAACGATAGTTGGATCGATTTAATTTCTCACCATAGCAATAATTAAAATAATCGAAGCTTTTACTAATTGAAAATTGCACATTTTCAAAACCCGATTTTGGTTTAAAAATGCAGGCCTACTTTATGGTTTGTTTAAATCAAGCCAAACCTGCCAAATGTTAACATACAAAAACCTGCATCAGTCAGCTTGATTAATTAATTTTATTTGACAATTTGAACAAAAATATACAAACAAGTCCAGTTTGACTAATTCATACATATTTTAAAAACTGTCATGGATAAAATACACAAAAAAGCCACAGGCTTATTTCCATTGTGGCCCTCGATATTCTTAAAAAATTAATGAGCAAATCATAAATGGAAGTGCAAACATCATCAGCTCAGCAACTCGGCAAAACAAAATCCTCAACTTCAACTGTAAAACAACCACTTTTTATTTCCATTCTAAAAACACTCTCAATTGGAATCTTTTTAAAAATCGTAGGCAAAACATTCCAAGCGACAGAGCTAGTACACAAAAAACTATTTCTACCTGATTCACTCTTAAATCTATAAGGATAAATATCCCTGTATGTGCTCTTGTAGAATGACAGTGTACCTCACTAACTAAAATATGATAATTAAGACAATATTTTGGGACCATTTTCTTTAAAATCTTAAACACCATCACTAATTTTAGAAATTTTACCCTTTTATCAACTTTTTAAAAAGCTGCTGTAATAATAAAGCAGATTTCTCAAGCTTGGGGGGAGAGTTAACAGTCAGTGAGAGAATGTGAAAATCTTACAGTAAAATACACTTTATCCAGCCCATACTTCATATGCAATCTCTCACCACGGTTCTCCTCCGAGTTACCTAGCTCTCCTACTTTACAAACAGCATGTCTGAACTCGGTAATGTGAGGGTAGAGGAAAGTTGAAGAACCTTGCTCCAAGTCAAAAAAAATGTATTACTCCATTCAACACATTGCTAAAACTGGAGAGCAACTATCACGCCATCAGCGCTGACCATTACAGCAGTCATAAATAATCCATAGCTGTCTTTCTAGAGAGTTAACCCGCTCTAATAATCCTAACTCATGCGTGTCTGTTCCAACTGGAGGGATCTGGACTGTCATATGAGACTTAATAAATAACTGCAGGTATGTGCATGGCTTATGTTCACATTCCTCCGGACACTGTTCGAGTAAATATTTAATAGCGGGATGTTGCAAAATTCATATTGGTGCATGGAGGAGTGGGATGGTGGATGGACATTGTCTACACGAGTGAATGGGAGAGGAATGGGCTGATATGAGTAAACGAGAGCGGGACTCTGGGTCAGACGCTGTTAAGATAAGACCACACATACTCCACGGGGATCAGAGCAGCTGAGAGCTTATGGCGAACAGAGGTTTGAGTTGAAAGAGAGGTGAAGTGATGGCGCAGGTGAGAGAAATATACGACGGAAATAGGAGAACTGTATGGTTATCAGTTTGTGTGATTAGATCGGGAGGACTTGTTTAAGAGCAAAGACAGACCCCAAACAAGCTTGTGTGTGTGACCTATGGGTATTTTGTGGGCGGGAAGAGATTATCCCTCAGAATGTGGATGCTTCTGATAACAGCATTTTGCAAAAACACTTACTGGGTGTCGTCTCACACCTTGCTATATATTTGTAGCACATCGATTCTTATTTAAGTCAGGCTCACCTTTTCACCTGTCACCAGACTTTTCTAAGGCCTATGTCAAGTCATCGGGCAACATTATCAATATTTTGGGGAATATTTTGCAGAGGTTACTATGGACTATCGTTAGCAAAATGTTTGCAATATTGTTTAATCAGTGTTGAGGTAGCACGTTATAAGTAACGTGCGTTGCGTAATAATATCACTTTTTCAAAGTAACGAGTAATATAACGCATCACTTTTAGAAATAAGTGATATTATTTGAGTTACTTTTTAAACAATGTAACTCGAGTTACTTTTTACCATGCTTAACTGGGTTTTACAAAATACATTGCAGAAAACAAATTACCTGGGTTGAATCACACACTCAAGGAGAGAGCGTGCTGCAAGGGAACAGTCGGCTTGCACTCATCATCATCACTTCAGGGTTTTTTTTCACAGCAGATGAGTCAGTGCACTGTTTTACTAACTGAATCTATTACTGTTTTACTAGATGATATGGGTTTATTTCGAGATAGAGTGGGTATCCAATATGTTAGTACTTACTGAAAACGCAAACCGTTTCAGCACAACTCCATTCAATTTAATGAACTGGTTCTACTGGTTCACTTAGAAGATCCGGTTAAAACAAACGATTCATTCGGGAATCGCTTGTCATCACTACAGTCAAAAACAGGCAGACCTGATATAACATTTTTGCAATCGATTCTTGTTATTTTGAACCCATCGAAGAAAAAAAGTGGATTGTTGTTAGGTGCAGATTATGTGTAAGTAAAACTCTTGACAACTGCAAGAAACACAACATTGGAGAAAAAACAAACAAAAAAAATGCAAAGCACCCCACCTTCAGCTATGATTGACATCAGTTTACGATCTCAAGGTAAAAGAATTAATTCGACTAAACTAAAACTAAAAAAATGGTTATTGCTTTTAGTGTTGAGGAGGAGCAACCAATTTACTGTAGAAGTGACTACATTTTGTAATATAGTAAGATTTTTTTATCCTTTGGGCAACAATTTACACATTTGTTAAGGCCACGTGAAGCAATTTATTCAATGTATAAAGCTCAAAGATTTATTTTGATTTGGGGGTGTTTTTTATCTTCTGACTGTTCATTTTGTTATTAAACATTTTAAAGGTTTAAAATCAGTTTTTGCTTTTATGATTTCATGTTAGTACTTTTACTGTATGTTCACACCGAAAGCGGCGAGAGCGTCAAAGTAGCCGGAAGTAATTAATTTTCAATAAGGGCCGGTGGTGATAAGCAGCAAAGGTTTTGCGCATCGCGTCTTCGCTGATGTGGGCTTCGAGGAGAGTTGAAACAAAGACTATAGAATACACAAGACATGTCACTCTTTTGAATGCGGAAAAGTGTAACTGTCAATATGGTAAATGAAGCCCCGCCTTCTAGTACAGGAGCCAATCAGCGGCCGCTATATGGTGAATAAAGCCCGCCTTCTAGTACAGTAGCCAAAAAGCGATCGCTATAGAATGACAATTCTCCGGGGGAGGGGCTCAGACCAGACGTGAGTTTCTACAGATTTTGTGATACAAACATTGAAACTAAATAGACAGTTGTTGTTTAATTTTATTGGATAATCGTAATATGAAATGTAATTGTAAGCTTGGCAAGTAGTTTTGGAGAATTTGATGTTTCGCCATTCAAACAGAATGCTGAGCGTACTGCCCGAGAGGCGTTTCAAAGATGGCTGCCGAGTCAAATGACTTGCCTTAAAGCAGGGGTCACCTGTTCCTGGAGGGCCGGTATCCTGCAGATTTTAGCTTCAACCCTAATCAAACACACCTGAACAAGCTAATCAAGGCCTTAATAGGTATAGTTGAAACACCCAGGCAGGTTGAGACAAGTTGGAGCTAAACCCTCCAGGACCAAGATTGGTGACCCCTGCCTTAAAGGGTCTTTGGTTGAAATCAAGTCAACTTTATGGTAATGAGCTATGACGTGGTTCAGCGGCAACCTATTGGAATGAGTCCACAGCTTAAGAGGAGTCCAGAGAACAGTCCTTTGGTTCCGATCACAGTTGTTCCCAAGGGTTTGATTATTGTGGTCGCCAGAGGTCAAAGGCGAATGGCCAGACTGATTTGAGCTGATACAAAGGCAACAGCAACTCAAATAACCACTCGTTACAACTGAGGTATGCAGAAGAGCATCTCTGAATGCACAACACAACCAACCTTGAGGCGGATGGACTACAGAAAAACCACACCGGGTGCCACTCCTGTCAGCTAAAACAGGAAACTGAGGCTATAATTTGCACAGGCTCACCAAAATTGGACAATAGAAGATTGGAAAAATGTTGCCTGGTTTGATGAATCTCGATTTCTGCTGTGACATTCGGATGGTAGGATCAGAATTTGGCATCAACAACATGAAAGCATGAATCCATCCTGCCTTGTATCAACGATTCAGGCTGTTGCTGGTGATGTAATGGTGTGGGGGATATTTTCTTTGCACACCCTGGGTCCATTAGTACCAAATGAGCATTGTGTTCACCCCTTTATGACCACAGTGTATCCATATTCTGATGGCTACTTCCAGCAGGATAATGCACCATGTCATAAAGCTCAAATCATCACAGACTGGTTTCTTAAACATGACAATGAGTACACTGTACTCAAATGGCCTCCACAGTCACCAGATCTCAATCCAATAGAGCACCTTTGGGATGTGGTGGAACGGGAAATTCGCATTATGGATGTGCAGCCGACAAATCTGCAGCAACTGCGTGATGCTATCATGTAAAAATGGACCACAATCTCTGAGGAATATTTCAAGAACCTTAATAAATCTATGCCACCAAGGATTAGAGAGGTTCTGAAGGCAAAATCGGGTCCAACCCAGTACTAGTAAGGTGTACCTAATAAAGTGGCCAGTGAGTGTAAGTATAACCTGAAATGCTCTCACTCTAAGGAAGTATGATCTCACTCCTTAAATAAACATAAGGGTAATAACTGATAATGCTAATAGCTAATAATAAATTTTATCATTGTACAAATTTTATTTTTATATATTGGTTAATCACTCTTTCTGTTTTTAATTTTTTTTTGGACAAATAATACCAAATTGCCATTTTTATTACCAGCTCTTCTCTGTATCATCTTAATAGATTTTTTCCTTTAAACTTGACTCTGTTCTCGTCCATCAATTGACAGGTGTTTGACTATGTCTGGCGAATGGTTGAAGCCAGATCAAGTGCCAAACAGACACACTCAAACACAGTGTTTCTAACCTGCATCTGTTCACTGCTCGCCTTTTGCCCTCAAAACAGGTGTTATGTCCAAGGGAGCAGGCCGTGCCATGCGACTGTTGAGTAAAGACAACACAGGCCTGTCTGCCCTAAGGCTGTGCCACACACACACACACACACACACACACACACACACACAGAAGATTAATACACAAAAGCACCACGACTTACTACACCACCTGCCCCAACACAAACAGAGAATGATGGGTAGATTAACAAAGACGCCACGCAGAAGCTGCCATTGCCAGTTTGAGAGGCAGAGAAAGACAGTGTTAGAGACCATTCACACAGAACTACTTCTTGGGTTAATAAAAAAAGAATATAAAAAAGAAGTGCCATGCTAAAAGCATTATAAGAACTACACAGCATCTTGTTTAGATCAACCGTTTAATATGGTGAAAAGAGCTCTTTGGAGTCAGTTTCATTATAATGAGTGCAATGTTGAAAACATCATTTAACAGTTTCCATATTTTGTATTGTTTATTTCAGTTGTTTTCTGTTTATTTATGGCTATGAATTGCATTCAACTCCGTTGAAAATTTAACAGTGTAACTTTTATTGACAATTTTGTAGTTACAAAACTATATACAATACAAAAAACAAAACAATGTAGTTAATAACAATATATTCCATAATAAATAATATAGTGCATAAATTAACAGAAAAAGAACTGACGGTTTACTACTTTGTACCCTAATTTACAACAATTTACAGTCAATTTATCACTTTAAACAAATGAAAATGTCAAGAAAATATTTTTTTACACCAAATGTAGTTAGATGAAAGATTTGGATAGAGGTATGGGAGGGAAAATATGAATCACAAAATATATAAAAAAAACAGTTAATTTACAGATTTTTTTTATAGTGTAACTCCTGTGTGAGCTGTGGTTCATGCATATGTCATAATGCTGTGAGGTGTACATCATACATTCCTACAATACTGAATTATAGCCAGTGGATCGACTGAACACACATAATTTATTTGTATAGAACTATTCATGTACTTTTACTTTAGCACATGAATCAAAACAGCCTACTGAAATGTCCAAATCCACAAATATAAACCCATTCACACACGCACGCACGCACGTACACACGCACGCACACACACGCACGCACACACACACACACACTTCATTAAACACAAACTTGATAAAAGTCTTGTTGCCTATCAAAGTTTTAGGAACAGCAAATAATAACTTGGTATCAGAAGTGGCTTATATGAAAGGCAAATGCTTATTTTACCAAAATAAAATATGATCATGCTTTTATTTTTAATAATTTAATTAGGACAGTAAGGTCTGACTTTGCTTAGACAAAAGTCTTGTCACTTAACAGAAATATTGTACAGTATAAGAATGAAAAGTCAGATATCTATACATCTCTACAATGACTCAAATAACTTTCATCTGGAATGGATTCTCAGAGGTCATCAAGATTATTTGGATTCATCTTCAATGTCTTCTCCATCTTACCCCAGACATGCTCAATAATGTGAATGTCTGGTGACTGGGCAAGCCGACTAAGATTGGCAACAAGACTTTTGTCAGGTAGTATATATACATATATATGAGGTTTTCAATTTTTCTTAAAACAAGAATAAGATAGTATATAGCTTTACTTGTTTCACTTGCACTGAAATAGCTTGTTTTATTTTAGTTTGCTGTGTTAAGTTCTTATATTAATCAACATGAATACTGCCAACTCTTGCAAGAAGCAAATTATGAATTTATAATGTATCACAATGTGAATTACTGTTCATTTGTATTAGTGTAATGTCCCACTTTCATGTAAACACCATAGTTGTTAATGAACGCAATTGCCTGAACTAAGTAAGCTAATGAACAAGGTATAATCAGCTAATCAAGGTATAAACAATATCCAGTTGTACTGGTTAGGTTTTGACAACTTGAAACCAGTCCTTTTACCCTTAGTATGTTCAGCTTCATGATAGGCTACAGAACCCCAGAGGAAAGAAGCCACTTCAATTATTTAACACAGTGAGTTTTGTGAGTGTTTCAACTCAAACCGTTTGCTTTTCTCTTTACAATAAGACATTCAGTTCAGCTAACTGGCTGTAAGATTAGATTAGCCATGGCCAAGAAAGAAGGGGGAAGAAATCTTTACCCATACTTCAACAGCATGTGAAATGCAGGGCTCAAACACACAACTAAACAAAAGTTGTGTTTAACAGGAACATTTGATTATATCTTAATCTTATTATGCATTCTGTCCTTGTGTTTACCCGTCATCACGACCCACTCTCACAGACCTCTCTACCCTGAAGGGGTGGAAAAAATGCAGAAGAAGGGTGGTAAGTGGCTTTGAGACTTCACTGATAATACAGTTATTTTTGAGGTAGCTGCGTGTGGTCCAGAAATCAACACATCTGCCCTGGAAAAATTACAGACAGCTTCAGAGCGTCTGCAGCTTACACGCAGTTAGCATTTAAGCAATGAAACTGTTAATGTTTACATTTTGCCCCTATTAAACTGGCGTGACATTACCGTAGACCACAATAAACTAATTATTTAACAGCGTAATTCTAATTTCAGTAATTACCATTTTTTATTTCCTCTATTTACACCCACAGGCTCCATTATGAAAACAATGCCCTGGAAAACTAAATAAACATAACATGAAGGCTGCAGAAGCTCTGAGTATGGCAAGAAGTGTTAACATTTAATCTTACAAAATATTCTTAATAGTATCTATTTTTCTTCTATTAATATTTTTGTTAATAAATAGCCTAGTAGTAATTTCATTAACTACTTCTTATTCTTTAGGTAGTATTTGTATTATTATTATTAGAGAACTTATACAGTAGATACTAGTGTGTAATGTATTTGCAACCTAGATACCAAATATGTACCTACAGTTGCAATCAGAATTATTCAACCCCCTGATTTATTAGCCCCATTTATTTTTTCCCCAATTTCTGTTTAAGGGAGAGGAGATTTTTTTCAACACATTTCTAAACATAATAGTTTTAATAACTCATCTCTAATAACTGATTTATTTTATCTTTGACATGATGACAGTAAATAATATTTGACTAGATATTTTTCAAGACACTTCTATACAGCTTAAAGTGACATTTAAAGGCTTAACTAGCTTAATAGGTTAACTAGGCAGGTTAGGGTAATTAGGCAAGTTATTGTATAATGATGGTTTGTTCTGTAGACTATGGAAAAAATAAATAGCTTAAAGGGCTTAATTTTGACCTTAAAATGGGTTTTAAAAATTAAAAACTGCTTTTATTCTAGCCAAAATAAAACATTAAGACTTTCTCCAGAAGAAAAAAAATATTATCAGACATACTGTGAAAATTTCCTTGTTCTGTTAAACATCATTTGGAAAATATTTAAAAAAGAAAAAAAAATTCAAAGGGGGTTCAATAATTCTGATTGCAACTGTATATGATCAATATATCATGGCAACATGTTTTATTTTAAAGACAATTTATACAAGACAAGTTAGCTGTGTAATTTAAGTTAAAATTACTCATAATATTAATTCAATTGAACTTAAAAATAAGGCAACTGTAATAAGTGTATTCATTCCAAATTTACAACGAATATATTAGTATTTTTCCCAGGATGTTACTAGTAAGATTATAAATTGAATTCTACCAATTACTGCGTGTACTAATGTGTACTCAATAGGTAGTAAAAATAATTAGCTATTCAATTAATACTTT
>CAIGQZ010033112.1:9322892-9344120 GCA_903798205.1 Danio tinwini
ATCATTGTTCATTACTATAAGCACTCACGGGCATTTCCGACTGATTACTGTCAGTGGCTTTTGAAAGGTCATATTCATTATGATAAAGAGACAGGTGGCATATTGAAGCGTTTCGGGGGATATTTTAACAGCTATTTTTAACGCAAATATGTTTTCCATTGTCTGGGCACAGAATGAAATAACCTGTCTATCAGAGCAGGAAGGCATAGCCTACGTGATGTGGTTGTCATATCGTCTGTAACCGTGTGCGTGACTTTTCAGACATTTCCCACTCTGTTTAGACTGATCACACACTGTGTGTGGATGCACTGTCACAGCAATCTCCGCTAACCTTTTCAACTGAGTGTAAACCAACTCAAATGCCATGAACTTGTTATCTTTTACTTTTTTGTATCAAATTTCCCTGTGTAAAACGCGTTAATTATTTGTAAAACAATTTGTTAGCAGGAAAACTGAAAATAATTTTATGAATAGGCTAGGCTTGCAGTCAGTATTTGATACGTGTATTTCAAATATTTCAAATATGTTGTAATTTGTATTTTATGGGATTTATAAAAACAGGTTTATATTTTTTATCAAAATACTTGTGTCTTGTATTTTTGTATTTTTAAAATACTGTAAAATACTTTGTAAGAAGTCTACATGATGACTTCATAAAAATGCAATCTCAGATTGATGCTTTCTCAGTTATTTGCTAGGCTTGAGATCAGAACAGAAAACTGATTAAGTAGGTTTTGTCAATTATTGGGAGTATGGATGGAAATTACGCAACACAGATAAAGAAAATAACAGACAAACGGCAACAAAAGTCAACAATCATTGAAAATGGTGTACTGCACAATATGTCATGGCAGTAGTGTACAATTCAGCATCAGCATCTTTGCTTAAAAAATGAGATGGAATAAAATATCAGTCCTTAAGAACAAGATGTGGAACTTGCAGCACATAATCATTCTCAGTCTCAGTGCTGGAACTTTAGAAATATAAAACACCTAAAGATTGTGTACTGGTGTTCACTAAGGGGGTAAACAGGGACTCTTCCAGTTAAAGAAGAACTGAAAAAATCTTGGGAGAATGAGCATAATGCACAAATAATAGTAGTTTTGAATGGATTGCTAATGTGATGCCAAGAAAATAAGACAAACAACATACAAATAAGTCCTACAGTGGTGATTCCTCCTACAATACTTCATTGGCTGTTTCAAATGACAGTAGATGATCTGCTGTATTTTGTAGTTTATTTTGATACAAGTAAAACTGAGGTATTTGGTATTTTATTTTTAAATACATTACAATGTATTCTTGCCCATCCCTGCCTACAGTAATGATCTGCAATGAGTTTCACTGTATTGAAGTATTATTCTGAGGTTTTTACATGTCTCTACATACAATTTCAACTATGTCCAACTTATTTTTCACATAAGAGTGGGTGAAGCCATTGTAATCTGTGTCAAGACTTCCAGTCTCATTCACTTGCATATATTTTTAGCTGTTAAAAAAAGTATGTTATGTAAACTGGTATTTTATTATCCTTTCAGTTTTATCGTCATAAACAAATGAGTTTGTAGTGCAAGTAGTTAGAATGTTTACTGTCAATGTAACTACTAGTAATTTACCCATAGCAGCAAATATATTACATTCACAATGACCGGAAAATAGTATTTACCGCCATATTGCAAAATAACGTGAATAAAAGCAGCATCTAAATGACTGAATGAACATACAAGTTCTGCAAACAGATCAATACACATGTTTTACGCAGCGAATGCCCTTCCAGCTGCAACTCACCACTGGGAAACACCCACACACACTCATTCACACACATACACAATAAACAATTTAACCCAATTCACCTATAGTGCATGTCTTTAGACTTGTGGTTGAAACCGGAGCACCCGCAGGAAACCCACGTGAACACGGGGAGAACATGCAAACTCCACACAGAAATGCCAACTGACCCAGCTGACACTCAAACCAGCGACTTTCTTGTTGTGAGGCGACAGTGCTACCTACTGCATCACCCCCATATGTAATATTCATGTGTTTTATTTTTATTTCTTTTACAGGAGGTCATGCATGTTATGTGGCTGTATTCCCTGCTTCAGTGTGTAATCGCTGTGCTGGTGGTCGGTGTGAGTGTGAGATTGAGCTTGGCTGCTGGTTCATTTGCAGCTGTGGCAGGAACTAGAAGATGGAGCACATCTGCATGCCTGAAGCTTTGCCTCGGCTTGGTTGGGTCAGTGGGCAGTATTGCAGAAACTCCAGTGTTTTTGCTGTTGAACCTGAGAAGTTCCCAGTGTCTGTACACCTGCATTGCAATGGTGTCCTGCCCCATACTGGTCAGGCAGTTCACTGTGTGCATTCTTCTTCTACTCACCCTTAATAATCATCTGCAGCTCCGCCTGGGGAATAGGTGAGTGCCCACAACCCCACTTTGCTTTTCAGGGCTTACACTTTTAAAAATAAAGGTTAATTGGAATTGATGGTTCCACGAGGAATCTTTAACATTCATAGAACCTTTCCACTACACAAAAGGTCCTTCACATTTATGTGCTTGGCTTAGCAGGTGTATTTTATCCAATGAGATTTACAAAATAATAAAAAAGAATGTGACAGATTTGGAGAGTAACTTTTGGAGCATTCAAGTCATGTAAAAAAATATATATATATATATTTATGAGTTGAACACTCATGAATGCCACTACAAAGTTGTTATTTTGAGTGGGACCATTTTCTATTTTAAATTGATGAATGCATCATCAACTCTTGTGGGTTGTCAGTGACAAGTCTGGTGGAACTGCATACTGAGGGAGATAGAGAGAATATAAATCATATTAAAGGGATAGTTCACCCAAAAATGTAATTTTCTGTTCCCTCTAGTCATCCAAGATGTAGGTGACATTTTTTTTTCAGTTGAACAGAAAAGAATATTTTTAGCTGGAACCATGTCATTATACTATGAGACTGTAGAAGTGCTTACTTCAGTGTGCTCAGAGACATTTGCCCAAGTTGTGAATAACAGGTAATAATGTAAGTTGTAAATAAGGTTCAGTTTATCGCACTGAGTAATCGTTTAGCTTTTCAGTGCATGGTCAGGAGCTGCTGGTGGTTATTATCATTTTATTTTAATATGATTCTTTTTTAAATCTTAAAGTAATGGCACTCACTGAATTGAATTATATTAATACCAAAGGACTTTGGTTGCAGTAAAAAAAAAATTTTTTTTACAGTTTTTCCTGAAGGAAACATTCCCCTACATCTTTGATGGTCTGAGTTAACAGGATTTCTTGGGGTAAACTTTAAGCAATGATATTGTCAGGTTTATTTATAATTCTTTTTTTTTTAAAATGTTTTGTAATATAACAATTGATACGTTTGTATAGTCTACATCTTAAAGTGGCTTCAAAAACTGTTTCATAAAATATTAAATACACAAAATATAAATGATGCGAGCTAACAAATCCTGCTGATTTTTTTTTTCATCCATCGCCATCTTGTGCTAATAAAAGTGAACACAACTAATGTTACCAGACTGGTCCCTTACACACTATCTCCCTCCACCACCACACAATGGAATATGGACATGCAAGTTATACAATTGAAAGGGGAAATCATTTATCTATATGATGACATATAATACTTATTGCAAAATAAAAAAAATAACAACACTTTAGTATATAATGTCATTGTCACCAGTGTTGTGGAAAGTTACTTTTGAAAGTAGTGCATTACAATATTGAGTCCTCCCCCCAAAAAAGTAACTAAATGCATTACTTAGTTACTTCTTATGGAAAGTAAGGTGTTATATTATTACTTTTGAGTTACTTTTGCGTTACTTTTCCTTACCTGGCTGAGGTTTGATTTCTTTCAGAACTTGCAGGTGTTTTTTTCACTTTTTTTATCGAGAAGCTCTGCCTTTAACAGCCATCTATATAACCTACACCTTCATTTACCTTTAATAAAATGTAGGATAAAATTATATTTTGAGAACTTTCTGAACCCATACAGATTAATGAAAACATGTAATGTGTTCGCTACTTTTGATTGTTTTGTGTTATTAGTTAAGTAAATTCACTGTCCATTGAGATGAAGATTGCAATAAGGCCTAAGAGTACTAACATGAAATCATTTATATTAAGTCAAAAACAAATTTTAAACTTTTAAAATATTTTATAGCAAAATTTACAGTCAGACGATAAAAAAATCCCCAAATCAAAATAAATCTTTGAGCTTTATACAATAAACACATTGAATCACATGGCCTTAACAAATGTGTAAATCGTCTCCCAAAAGAGAAAAAAATCTAACTATATTACAAAATGTAGCCACTTCTACAGTAACGTTACACAGTGGCTGCATCTCCTCAACAATAAAAGCAATAACCTCTTTTTAGTTTAGTTGAATTAATTGTTTTACCTGGAGAATGTGAACTGATTTGTTGTTTAGCTGGAGGTGGGGTGCGGGTTTAGTGCTTTGCATCCAGTTTTTATTTTATACATTTTTTTTCGATGTTGGGTTTTCTGCAGTTGTCAGGAGTTTTACTTGCACATCTACACTTAACAACAATCCAACTCTTTTCTTCGATGAGTTCACAATAACAAGAATCCATTGCAAAAATGTAAGTCTCCGGCCTGCCATTCTGACTGTCTGAAATGATAATGGGCGATTCGCAAATGAATTGTTTGTTTCAACAAGATCTTCTAAATGAACCGGTCGAACCAGTTCATTTAATTGAACGGAGTTGTCGTGAAACGGTGTGTGTCTTCAGTAAGTACTAATATACTGGATACTCCCTCTGACTTGATATAAACCCATATCCTTAGATATTCAGTTAGTAGAACAGTACACTGACTCATCTGCTGTGAAAAAGGAGACCTGAAGATGATGATGATGAGTGCGAGTCGACTGTCTGTTCCCTCATAGCATGCTCTCTCATTGAGTGTGTGATTTAACCTAAGGTAATTTTTATTCAGCAATATATTTTGTAAATCCAATTAAGGAAGGTCAAAAGTAAGTCACGTTACATTTTTTAAAAAGTAACTCAAATAATACTACTTTTTAAAAGTAATGTGTTATATTACTCGTTACTTTGGAAAAGTGATATTATTACACAACATGCGTTACTTTTAATTGTCTTATGACTTATGATTGTCACCGGCATACATTGCTTCAGAATTTTTTGTGATGATGAGAATGCAACCAGGAAAATTTGTTCTTGAAGGAGGGTCTGGCCTGGTGGCTGGTTCCTATAACTATGCAGTACAAAAGCCCTATTGCTCCAAAAAACTTTTATTCTGGGTCTTTAATTTTAAGAGTGTATGTTTGAAAAGTTTTCAACAAAATCTGAGCTATTTTGATTCTTGCATACAGCATATGTGAAATAACATAAGACTCAATTTTGTGCTGACTATAAAATCAGAGTATTAACTAGTGCCGAATATGCTTAATAGTTAAAATTCAGGACAGCGCTTATGTTTCTTTCAGATATGCAGGCTTAGTGACTCGCAGGCGGGTTTTGAGCTTGGTGCTGCTCTGCTGGGTCATTTCAGTGATCACTGCCTTCGGCCAGTTCATTGTTTCCAACTCTTCTGATACCTGGGGAGCTGCTGCTGCGGAGGACGATACAGCCGGACTCGGGATGGATGAATGGCCTGAAGGAAATGACACCACCCCCGCTCTCCCTCCCAAACGCCCCTACCCCCAGGACCGCTCTGTTATCGGTGAGTTCTTGCCTTATGGAGGTTTTCTGTCCAAGTTCCTGGTGGAGGACAATGAAAACTTCACATACGCCGAGATCCATGGCAGCCACTGGGGCGTCTGTGCCACTGACACCACACTCAGTCCGGTCTTCCTAGTGTATGTTTATGCTGTCACCGTGTTTGTTATTCCTTTGTTGGTTCTACTGGCCGTGTATCTGGATATGATGTGCTTCATGCCACAGCAGGTTTCTGCGTGCTCCACATTTTCTCAGAAACGAAGCTCTGTTTGGTCTCGCTCTTTGGCTCTCTCTATTTCTCTGCTGATAATGCTTTGCCTGCCCCTGCACATCACCCACGCTTTGTTACTCTTTGCCCCGAGCGCCACTAGACCCGACTGGACCTCTCTGACGGCCTCTGTTCTCTTCCAGATCTATAGCGTAGTGCCCCCACTCCTCTTCACCAGCACCTCTCAGCAGGTAGGCTTCGAGTGCGCCTTGTTATCCGCACCCAACCTGACCTCCAAGGTTATCACCTCTCGAGTCAAATCTGTACGGATCGCTTTCTGTTCGGTGGAAGATTTCCATCACAGTGGGCTAACACTCAAAGGCAAAGCGTCTCCAGGGTTGTCATGTGAAGAGGGCACTTACAGCTAAAGCTATCTGTAGAGTCATTGCATTGGCCATATCTAATTATATTCAGCAGTTAGGTTAAACTCGTTCAATATTAGCTCATGGCTATCTGCTGCATTTGCATCAGGGTCGTTCATGTCGTTTCAGGCAATGAATGAAGAGAGTTACTGCAAATTGATTTTGTTCATACTTACTCTGTTATGTGAAACCTAAACCTGGAGTCTGCAAGAATTGTCATTTTTTATTCATCCGCCTTAAATTATATTAGACCTGCATTAATTTTATAGGTAGTCATTTATATGGGCACATTTTTTAATTCCAGTGAATTCCTCATGATTAATGATTCCAAACACTGATTGTTATTCATAACTCTGTGTGCTGTTTACCCACCAGTTTAGATAGTGTCTATTGTAGATTCTGTAATCCACACAGTTTTATAAATGAAACTATCTTTTTTTGTACTGATGGTTTAAATCAGATCAAATCAGATCAGGGTTTTTTAATAATAGATCAGTATGCTAATTACAGTTATTATTATGTCATTTACAATCAGTAACATACTTTTATTTTTAAGTAATCTACTTAACAATGTGTAAAATAAAACTTTTCTTTTCCTTCATAAGAATATGCCTCTCCTGTTAAACGTTGATTCTCACAATTGTCAGGTTGAAATTTAATCACAACTTATGCAAATTACCTGTTTAAAATCTAAATCTTAAACATAGTGATCAAAGGTAAAAAAGGTTGTTTTTGGAAGTTGCATTTTCAAGTCTAATTGTCTTGGTCACCAGCTAGTTCCCACCAGACACACTAGAGGGACTCTACACCTGCCACTCAACTGGACTACACATCCCATAATCGTATGCACCTGACACCTGATGTTTATGAACTTCAATTGCACCACACCTGCAGCCAGTTATCACACTATATATAGCCCTGGCTTATTTATTGATTGTTCCATGTGGGCTTAACAGGCCAACTAGAAACTATTATTAACTAGTATTCCTTTTCATTTTACAAATGAAACATTGAAACTTCTGCAAATTCTTTAAAACAGATTCTGAAATCAGATTAAAACTATGAAACCTGTTTAGTGATTTGTCATTGGTGGATCTGAGTGAACTAACTTTATTTATGTGGATTTCAACATTTTTAACATAGATTTTCAACATAGACTCATTTTGAAAACTTTGCCCTATATACATTTCTGGAGATCACGAATTATGTAGCCAGGGCGTATGGCTATGTATGGCTGCATTTAATTTTTAAAATAAACGCCGTTCCTTTTTGCGCTTACCAGCTGACTTTTTACCTCTGTATAGACAGCTTTCCCTCTGTTACTAGTTTGTCCTGTTAGCTCACCATGTACGTTGGCGAACTTGAGATGCAGAGAGGAGTTGACCACGACCACGGGGTTTGAGTCTGGTGATGAACGGTTCCAGAAAGCAGGTAAAACAAAAACAGAATAAAAAAAATAAATTAATAAACAGATAAATAACAGGGTGAGAATAAAATCTGAAAATGTGGTAAAAATCAGACGAGGGTTTTCTTTTTCTGGATTGCTTTTTTAAATTGTTGGTTGGGTTTAGGAAAGTGGGCAGGTCAATCAATACAATTGGTTGGGTTTAGGGAAGGAAGAAGGTGGGTCAGTTGATCGGGCTAGTTATTCAGTCAGTCAAACAGTCAGTTGACATCGGCCTCAGGTGGGTTTACGTGAGAACAGCTGGTGCAAATGGCACTCGCGAGAGACATTTGAGACCTCAAAAAGTGTACACAGTGGCCTCTGGTGTATTTGCGAAAACAAAAACTGCAAAAAATGTAGCTTCTGGGACATATTTGGCGGTCTCCAGAAATGTATATAGAGGTACATTTTTAGAATGAGCCTGGGTTGGTATTTTATGGTGTTACACAGATCGCCCGCCAGTGGAAAACCATTGAAATTGATTGAAAAACATTTCAAAACAGTAATGATGTAATGAAGCCTCGTTTATTATTTTGATGCATGTTCTAAAACCACTGATTTGAAACAAATGTTTAACAAAAGTTTTGAAGCTTAAAGCAGTGCTTCGAAAGCAGCCATCACTACCTTATATTAACAAAGCTTCACACTATCCGTTTCAGTCTGAATGAAATGGAAATTGTATTTGGTCAGTTTATTCTAATTGGCACGGTTGTATAAAACATTAATTTAAAGTGGACAAAAAAACAACAACAAAATCTTATACTTTACCTGACTTTTATAAAAAAAAAAAAAAACTCCCATTCTGTTTATGAACTTGTAAATTTGACAAAGCCAATCATGTCTTAGGTTTTAAAATCAAACATATATTTGTATTCGTGGTGTTTTTTATGTATAAGGCCCCAATACCAGCCACATCTAAAGAGCCCTTTTTTAACTTTAAAGTCCAATTATGAAAATATCTGAACTCAGCGGGGATTCTGATGCATTTGGATCTGAAAGAAACAAGTCTGTCTATGAAATTACCAATTCCCACAAGACAAGTAATCGTAATTTCTGAATTATCATAGCATTAAAATGGCTTTCCAGACAAGACCGATTTCTTTGTTGTCTTGGAAATAATGAATACTTCAGGGAGCAGGAAAATATAAAACCGCTACAATATGCAAGAAATATTATTCTGACCTTACTTTTATGTCCTCGGCAACAAATAAGCTATGAACTAAACTGGTGCAGAAAACAGCCTTTTCTGACTGAAGATGTAATGAGTCATTAGAAAGCACTTTGTAAATTCCTGTTATGTTGCAAAAATGGCCCAATAAATATTCCACCGCTGCCATGTTTAATCCCAGCGATACTCGAGGATTACTGGTGAAACGATTTAACCAACAGTCTCAGAAGGTTGTTATATGAATACATCAATAAGTGTGCACACTTATGCATAATTAAATATGGTACATCAAAATGTGTCCCATCAACGTGCGAACCCTTTTGGTTTGATCTGCTTGTTTAATTATCCCAACTATAATAGCATATCAAGTGGGAGAGGCCGTCTGAATGTATCGAGATAATTAAGCACTCAATAACTCCCAGGGAAAACAGGATTCCATAGCTGTTTTGATTAAATGCGTACTTCATATGTGCAGCTCGAATAAAAGCTCTGTTTCAGTCTAATTGGATTATTCTTTTTGCTCACTTGTGTCAGTGCTGGGGTAAGAAATGAATCCTTTTGTATCTGAATATTTGTGTTGTGATCTCCGCATATTCTTCTTCTCCCTCCTTGCCGTCTCACTCCCCCAATCCAGCTATTATCCATCCAAGTTTCAAGCATGAAATCCTCCATCTAAAGTCACTCATTTTGTCTTTGTACAGCTCCAACTTTGATTTGTCTAACACTTGATCATTGTCTTCCACTCATTTTTTCTTGCAAATGCTTTTCTCTCTCATTACAGTGAGCGCTAACCTCCAATGCCGAGGTGAATTATTGAGTGAACATGGCCTGTCAAAAAGGAAAAACAAGTAAAAGCTTTCACTAACCGAGAGCTCATTCGATTGTTCTTCGCTCGAGAGCCTTTAGCTTCCTGCCGAAATTACAATCTTTCATCACTAAAGCAGCTTCAGTCAATTCAGTGCACCTGCTCTAGTCCACATCCTCTTAAATGGGGTCGTTACAAGGAGTACAGAAGCACCAAAACCATAAAGCGTAATGTGAATGCAATGTCCTTGGATAAAGCCATAGGAAAGTTGGATGCACTCCTTGACCAGCATATGGTTTATTACCTATGTCAAGCTGTTTTAACATCTAGTCTATAAACAGTACTAGTATCCATGTTCTTGTTTTATATTTTCATAATTAGCTATCTTTAGAACATACTTGTAGCCTACTCATTTATTTGATGCTTATATTTGATAATTAGTAAGTATTTGTTAATTAGTAGGGGTGTGACGGAGGCTTACTCCACGAGACAAGACGAGACACAAGATTGGGTTCACTGTGTTAAAGGCAACACAGGCTCATTCTGAAAAACGTAGTCCCATGGACGTTTCTGGAGAGCGCAAATTATGTAGCTGGTGGTACGTAAAGCTGCATTTCATTTTTAAATGAACGCTATGGGGCAGTATTACGTCGTTCCTTTTCGCACTTACCAGCTGACCGCTTACCTCCGTGTGGAGGGCTTCCCCTAGCAACCATTTTGTCCCGTTAGTTCGTCATGTACGTCGGCGGACTTGAGACGCAGAGAGGAGTTGACCACGATGTTGACGGGGTTCGCGTCCGGGGAAGAGGGGTTTTAGAAATCAGGTAAGACAAAAACAGAATCCAAAAAAAAAAAAAAAAATGAACAAGTGAATAACAGGGTAAAAATGTGGTCAAATCCAACAACGTGGTAAAAATCAGATGAGGGCTTTTTTTTTTTCTGGACGGCTTTTGTAAATCATTGGTTGGGTTTAGGAAAGTAAGTCAGTGGGTGGGTCAATTGATAAAATTGGTGGAGGGGGGTGGGTCAGTCGATTGGTTGGTCGGCCAGTGAGTCATTCATTTAATCAGTTAGTCAGTCGCCAGCGGCCTCTGGTGGATTTACGCGAGAACAGCGGGCATTAAAGGCACTCGCAAGAGAAATTTGAGATATGAAAAAGCACACACAGCGGCCTCTCGTGGATTTGCGAAAACAAAAACTGCAAAAATACGTTCCTCCCGGGACATATTTCGCAGTCTCCAGAAAAGTCCATAGAACTACTAGTACAGCCTGGGTTGAGTACAGGACATACAAACACAGCAAAATATTTAGCTATAAACTCTACTAACTGGCTTTTCCCCTGTAAAATTTCACACGAGAAATCTAACTAATTTCCACAAATTTAATTTTTAAAACATTCGTTTTCAATAATGCAACTGAAATAGGAATAATCTAAATTTCTTAATTCGATTTGTGTTTACGATTATTATGACTTTCAGCATATCTAAAATGATATTTCATCTCTTTATTTTAATGGTTAATTTGTGTGCATGGCAGCAGTTGTAGCAGTGTTTGCTTAGGCAGCCCTTGAACACCAGTGGGAAAAAAAATGTCACACCCGTCCAAGCAACCGAGTGACACACGCAACACAGAGGCCCACCTGGGTTCCAAGGTGTATGCAAAGCACTGGATTTGTGGTTGAAATTCCAATCCTGCCTTCAATCTTCAATGCTATTTTCACCCTCACACTCCATCATGCTAACATTACAACTCATGAGACAACTTTTCACCTTGACGAAAAATCTTGTTACGATTTAATCTTGCGAGATCTTGTGACCTGAGATCTCATCCCATGCCCAATAATTAGACACTTAGATACTAGTGCTTTACTTTACTTTAGATACTAGTGCTTTACTAGTACTATACTTTACACCTGTACTAAGGTGTAAAGGTCTCTGTTTTGTTTTTGTGTTTAGTTTAGTTCAGCTCCATATTTTCATTCATCACGCTGAAAGATTATGTGCATTTTAGTTCAGTTGCATTTACATTGAATGAATTCTTATGTGATCAATTCTCTGTATAATGGGGGTAACCTATGCTTCAACCCCCACAAACTGATAGGTGTGAACTAAATTACTTATTTTATGTATTAGAGTCATCTAATACATTGGCGAGCCACCCAAGAACGCTTAAGCCAAATACAGCAAAATCTAACAACGCCCAGTCATTTAAGTTTCCTTGTGTCAATTACATTAGTTATTTAGTCTCTAACTCCTCGTCATCTTGTTTAACCTATTTGTCTCCACTATATATCCCTTTGTTAAGCCATTTGTTGTCTTCTGTTTTTAGTTTTACTTCCATGATGTCTGAGTGTTTTCCCTGTTTTCCTTGTTTCGTTGCTTTATTTTGTATCATAAAGCTGCATTTGAATCCTCACCATCATTCATTTTCTTACACACTGCACCTAGTCATAACTAAAGTAATTGCAGGCAGAATCGAAAATTTTTGCACGTAAACAAAATTAATTTAACCTCATGTGGTGTCATTGGCATTTACACACATACTCCGAAACTTTTGTCTGTCATTAAAAATATTAGATCAGGTTTGATTTTTTTTAGTTTTTCGCATCCATAAAAATAATGTCACTTGCAGTACAGAGCACTTTTTGATGAACAAATAGTGTAATATAAAGACAAAATATGGCAGACGTGTGAAAACCACTGCTGGTAGCCTACTGCTGGTTTTAGTGCCTGGCGTGCACATTTCCCATGCAGCTGTTTAAATTCTGTTTACTCAACCTTAAGTGGTTCCAAACCTCTTTCTTTATTCTGTTAAACAATGAAGAAGATATTTGAAAGAAAGCTAAAAACTTTTCAACTTTCTTCGAAATATCTTCTTTATTGTTCAACAGAAAAAAACATTCAATGTTAACTAATAACTATCATTCCGTGTGAACTATCCAGCCTGATCTCACGAGGAAACGTAAGTATTTTATGTTTTGTCAGTTTAGTGGCTAATTCGTACGAATTCGTATGAGTTCAGTCGTACGAAAAAATACGATTTTAAAAAGGAGGCGTGGCACCTAACCCCACCCCTAACCCCAACCGTCATTGGGTGATGAGCAAATCATACTAATTTGTACAAATTAGATCGTACAAATTCATAGCCACTAAAATAAAAAGTTACGAATTGCCGTGAGATTGCGTTGGAACTATCCCTTGTATCTAATGAACAAGAACAGGTATCTAATACTAAATACTTGGTTTATATTAAATGTTAAAACAGCTTGCTATACCATAAATCTGTCAGCTGAAGATCTATAAAGTAAATTACAAGAGATTGGTGAAGTTCGGAAAAAGTCTGCAGCTGTCATTTTCCATTTAAACTCTGCATTTGGAGTTTGTCAGCTTGCTGAAGCATAACTTGCTTCTCAGAAGCCCCAGAATTAGCAACTCATCTTATCTGATCATGCTTTGTGAAGCATTCATTCTCAAACTTGAAGGAAATTGCTAGCATATGTCCTTCTTTATCCGAGGAGCAGCTCAAAGTGAGGAGAACAGCAGGTAACGCAGGGTGCGCTTTGATTGTCATGTGACAGTTACTGTTTATGACAGGCTTCTGCAGAGCTTCTCCATCAATAAAGGACAAACACATCGATCAGTCGTCCTCCCCTCAGCTTTTAAATCCAAAGCCACCCCTCCTGGAGCGCTCAGCAAGTGACTTCTGACACAATCGTATATTGATTACAGTGGAATAATGGAGGAGTCCTATTTTAATGCACCTGCTCTCTCTTTCTCTCTTCTGTGTCTCTGCTCTTTTGTCATAAGAGTCTTATGATTCATCATCTCAGTCACAAGGCTTTCATCTCCGCTGGCTGCTTCTGCTAATTAAAATATCCTCCCTTTTTTTCTTCGCCGCTTTCCTTTATCGCCACTGGTGAGAGTTGATTGTGTCGGCTTCTTAAAGTCAGAAAATCAGTCTGGGAATCTTTTAAGTATTTTTTATTTTGTCGTGCTTGGTATCTTTCCCCTATAAAGATGTACAGTTAGCTATATCAACAGCGACGCAAAGACTATAAAATAAACAGGAAGTGAAAGACAAAGAGGAGACAGACGAAGAGGAAGAAAGACACAAAGAGGATAAGAGAAAAGTGGAGGAGAGAGAGAAAAGTGGGTATACACGGCTGTTTCTACTGGTAAAACTAAAGCATGGGAAGTATACAATTTATAACATTTACAATTATAATAACAGTAAGAATAATAATAACAATAACAACGATCATAATAGTCCAAATAATAATTAATCAAAACAATTAAGACTTTATCTTTTTAAGACAAACGAAATATATATTTTTTTGAATTTTGCAAGTTTTTTTTTTTAAAGATGACGTAACAGTAGTTTGTTCAGTTTTGCACCTCTAAGCTAATATTCTGTGTTAGTACGATAGCATCGCTCGGTAATGCGCGCAAAAGTATATTTTTTTCTTAAAAGAGTCATTTAACTTACTTTGTAGACTTTTTCATACAAATAATGACTTTAGAGATATGTTTCATTGTGTGTTTTTGTGTGGAGCAATCAAAAAAAACATTAAAAAAACGTGATTTCCGACATGTTCTCGACAAACTGTCTTTTTTCTCACCCAAGTCGCGGTTCCACGTTCCCAATGACTCTTTGCGATAATTAAGCCCCTTTTTTTAACAGCGTCGGAGCAAGCGGTCTGCTTCAATTCATTCGGCTCATAAAAGAGAACATGTCTAATCCCTTAATTATTAACAAACAATAGTGGAGAGATAGAGGAGGGAGAGGAAGGAGCGCTGGAGAGAGTCACCGAGAGAGGATCAAAAACGAGAGGAACTTTTCTTCACAAGTCAACAGGTTTTGGCCAGCGTGAGCAGATAATGAAGTTGCCGGATGAAAATCGCAGATGAATACTTTATGAGGACGGCTCTGAGCTCTCAGCGCTGTTGTTGGTGGATTTATTCTCTACCTACCGGCTCAGTCTCTGAGGCCCAGGCGCTACGCAAAAATGCAGAGGATTTCAATTTGCTCACTTTGGGACATTCAATACCTCATAAGCCACAGCGGCACTGTCCCGCATGGTTATAGACGGCTTGTTTAGAGACACTTTTCTTTCTTGGTCCTGCAATTACAGTTTAGTTGTCACAACTAAAAAGAAAGAAGAAAACTAAAAAAAGAGTGTGCGTGATGGTGCTTTTCAGTCATAATAATTGTCCTCTCTTTTCGTCTCTCTCGCTCCTCCATTAATCTCTCCGTCCTCTCCTTCCCACTCCATCTTCCTTCATATGGCACGATTGTGATTCCCTCTGGTTGTCGTTGTGGTGGTGTGTAGGTCTGTTTGGGAACAGTGTGTGTTGCGGTGTGCAGTCTGTAGCGGTCCAGTGTTTCCTAAGAACTCCACCAGGGCGTCGCTACAGTAGGTACTCCTTCTTGCCCTGGCTGGCATCATTCCCGTTGAGGAAGGCCTCCTGAACCTCGCCGTGTTCATCCAAACCACTGGCCTCATGAGTCAAATATGAACCTGTGGAGAGAGAGAGATACACAAATGAATGAGAATTAGGTTCATACTTTAGAATTAAATGAATTTTTTTTTTTTTAAAAGCACTAGACAAGTTTTTTAAACTGCAGCTTGACATTCTCTACTAAAACACAAACCCGAACATGGCATATTAAAGAGAATGTGCTTCTATTTTGCTTTTTGGGTATTTACATAAACAGTTCTTTTACATGTAAAACACACATAGACACAGAGGGTTTGTTCTTCTTTACACCAGAGATTGTATGTTTTATGGAGGTTACGTCGTTTTGGAGTTAACAAGTAGCTTATGATGTTGTTTTCTAAAGCTGTTTTTGACAGCATTGTCAGTTATGGCATCACAGTGTGGTTTAGCAACCATTTGTATCTGTACAGTTGATGCATCTCTTAAAAACAGGATGGAACATTGTTGGGCAGGATGAATATTTTAATCCTCAAGTTGTATATGAGAATTGTGTCCTTAATCAGGTGGAAAGGATTCTGAATTGACTAATTTTTTGTTTCCACATTATCAACTGATTCCCTCTGGTAGGAGATATAGAGTTTGTTTTTATGGAATGTCTGCAGAAATATGGTAAGGCCATAACAAAATTCCTGTCAAGGACAATAAAGTTTACTACTACTACTACAACTATTAAAGGTCCCATGAAATTAAAATAACATTTTTTAGATGTTTGTATCACTATGTTATTCTTGGACCGAAACATTGACAAAATGTGCTTTTAAAAGATATAAAACTTAAATAAACATGTAATGCTTGTAGTTTGTCACTTCCACATAAATGGATCAACGATTTTATTCACTTCACCTCATACTTCAGTTTCTTATCAAATTGTGACTAATCAAATGCTCTCTAGTATCTGACATGCTCCGCCCCCCTTCAAGACACATCACATTTGAAGTACTTGAGCTCAACCACTCTCACTGGCAGAGCGGTGATAAAACAAAATGCTATTGGCTGCTGTTTTTTTTTTTTTTTCTTCCAAAAAGCGAGGTGCTACACAGTCCCACTGACTTTGTTTCGTTTCAGCTTTTGTCAAACATCGAATAAAAACTGAAAACATTTCAACGCCCTTCGCGTAACCTTTTAAGAGAATTGCTGTGTTCCAATTTGCATGCTATGTTAGTGATGGTGAAATGAAGCTCTCTGAACCAGTAAACCGTTCGACTCAATTGTATCGGAAAAAGGTTCAATACTCGAAGCTTTTTAAATCAGAGCTCAATGAGGACCTCTGCTGGTTAAAGTGTGGGAAAGCACTGTGTTGCAAAAATGTCAAACATTCACAACTGACCAACTTATTCATGTAGTACTACAACAGTAATATAAACAAATTACTCAAGTACTGTTGTTTTTACACATATGGTATGTTACATTACACCACCGATGAGTGTAGTAAAATCCAAGGCATTCAAAAGTATTTACATTCATTGTATTTCACCTGGTCCTTTACCCAGCCACTTGTTCCAAGCGGGGATCGAACCAGCGATTCCTGCATGGGAGGTGAACGCTCTAAGGAGGAGACTATGGGAGTCAGACTGCACTTGCAGTCTTAAAAATAAAAATAAGTTAATGCACTTTAGTATGGTATAAAAGTTTTTTACTATAAATAACTATTGTGTTTTAGTTTAATTACTGGTGCGTGGGACCGGTGCAGTGCGTTGAAACAGTAGAAATGTATGTAATCGACGCCTAATCTCTCGATATGCACTTTACTAACCCATAAGGGTGTTTAAACCTTTGAATCAAAATTCAAAGCAGTCATGTGGGTATAGGCGAAAATGAAGCTTCGGACGTGACTGTTTACATGCTGATGGCAAAACGAATCAAGCTCTGGTACACTGCTTCACTGCAAAATGTATCATTTTTTTATACATGCCTCGAAGCCTTGGCACACAACGTCACATCACTACTATCTGTTCTATCAAAAACACAATTAGTATGTACCAAAGTAGTTGTTGAAAAGAGTATGCCAAACACTATGTTTAGAAGTGTAGAACCATCTGTACTCTAACCGCTAATATTGCCCACAATACACTGTGCGTTGGACGTGAATTTGATTAGAATTACAAACTCAGGGGGAAAAGTGTAAACAAACTACAAACATGGTGGATGCGTGAGACCAACTGTCAAGTAGAGAGGCTTTGGTAAATTAGTTTGAATGACTATTAAATAATATCTAGCCAACTGAAAAATATTTAAATCACGGTTTCAGTGTTATATTTCATCTGCAACAAAAATGTAAACTTATACAGTATAAATACATGTTTGGACATTACCTACTACATGTCTAATTATTCAAAGACCTGAAGAGATTTCTCTGCTTGAAAGACCTGCATATGGCAGACTAACCTGTTGCTGCATATTTAATAAGGTAGGTAATTAAATATGAAAGGAATGTAAATGATGTGTCGAGATGATTGACAGGGGTCAGCAAATGTGTTTTTGTCCACAGAAAATGGGGATTTACTCATTCTTGTCTAAATCTTCCAGGTTTGATTTTCAACCAATAAGAAGCTAGACTGGAGCTAGCTGAGATGTTTTAGCAATATTTATATTCTGCGACTTTCTATTTTTTTAATGGCAGTTTCACATTCTCTACTGAAACAGAACGCTGAAGCAGGGCATATTAAAGAGAATATGCTTCTATTCAAGGTCCCATGTAACTAAAATACAGTTTTTAGATTTTCAACCAATAAGAGGCTAGACTGGGGCTAGCTGAGGTGTTTTAGCAATATTTATAGCCTGCGACTTTCCTACTGACTTTAGATCAGCACTGTGATGCATTTCCAGCTGAAACAGAATATCAACATGAGAGTTTTATTTCAGCCCTGGCTACCTCTCCATTACAACACTCAGAAAGCAGTGCTTAATGATATTCTGTTCATCATAAGAGATGCAATGCCATTTCAGAGTGGAAGCACATGTTCAGAATTTAAATTTCATACCTTTTTCTTGCGGTTTTTTGCAATTTATACCAATTAAAATGGATTTTGAAGAGTTAATAACAATTTGAAACAAACAAATGCTCAATAAAATTGAAGCAGTGTACTGACGCTGTGACACGTTACCTGATAGCTTCAAACGAAGAGTCATTAGATAGAGACAAGATTAATTAAATATCACGTTAAACAACTACAATGAGACGCAATTCAATGGTACATCCTTAATAAACTGTATGACTGCTGGAGCTCAGACATGCTCGTACACTGCAGCACATGACAGAGTGTGTGTGTGAGTGTGTTTGTGTGTGTTGTCATGTGATGTGCGTTTTAGGCAGTATAGTGTAGACAGAGGGCTTTTCAGAAATGCTAGATGAAACGCCAGTGTGGACGTGGATCGTTTTTGTTCTAAAATACCATTTTAAAACTAATACGTATTATTGTGTAGATGGGGCCGTGTCTATTTTTCGCAAGCGGGTTGCTACTGCTGCGATGGAGGCAGGGTGGAGGATCGCAATGCCAGCTCAGCACCGTGATGTTTACCGGCTATCGGCGATGGACAATGGCATCGTCTATCAACCCAACTCTAATTCAATTGTCATTGTATAATTGACCAAAGGCACAGAACATTTATTAACACCAGAATTATGTTAAAAAAAACAAATGAATTATTGTAAAAAATACAAATATATATTTCAAATGAATATAAAATGATAATTTTAAATATATAGGGTTTTAATTTTTAAATAATTTTGATTAAAACCTTGATAATGTAATATGAATATTTATTTCAGCTTCATTATGTATTAATTTTAGCTTAATTTAAACTGAATGACATTTTAATGTATAACTTTTTGTTGTTGTTTTTTTCATAGTTGCATTTTAACAATAACAACATTGCCAACACCTAGCCCCAGTTTCCACCCATATTATTTAATCTATTCATTATTATTATTATTATTATTATTATTATTATTTTTATTTATTTTTAATATTATTATTTATGTAATAATTTTTTTAAACATACTCTCATTTATATGCAAAGCAGTCAATAATCTATACTGGCCCATTCTCACGTTTTCAACTATACCCAAGTGCCCTCAATCACTGTGGCTCAAACTAAACCGTCCCAAGGGAATTGATGCTGTTGCATTGCATCATATTTACCTCGCATCTAAACCTGACTGGAATCAGGTTCCTGCCAATTAGAGCTTCTTTTGCAAGACTAGCGAAAGTCTATTGTAATTGAAAGAACTTATGCAGATCAACTTTTAATTAATCGCAAAATTCATTAGGTATAATCACCTCTGACATTTTACTGCACAGTCAGCAGCTCGCCACAGTGCAGCCCTTTTATTCGCATCATTATATGACACAATGGTTTTGCCTCTGTGGCTCAGGCACAAATAACTGAAATAACTCGGGCAGAAGTGACTCGGTGGCACCAGCGCGACACCGTTTAATTAAAAAAATCGATCTTACGTACGTGCGGTTTTGCTTTGCTAAAATGCAAGTGTACAGCAGAGGCTGACGGGGTCATTAAAAGCAGTGATGTCGTGGGCCAGGACAATGCATCAGAGCTGTAATGTCCCTCGCCCTCCGTTCCAAGATTAATCACTTCCATTCTGCCTTTCCAGCCGCCCCAAGGTTAGACGGGATCAGCCCTAATGCCGTGTGTCTCTGTGCCCGTGGCTGAACTAACTGCTTGTGACTGTGATTGGCAGGTGGGTTCGGGTTCCTCCCTCTGCCTCCGCCCCAATTTACGGCAGCCGTGATCTTTATTGGAAACGGTGGCACACAGAGATGGCCTGAAGTTCTCAAAGAGTTCAGGGACGAGGTAATTAAGTTTTCTTTATAGATGCGCCTGATACGCTTGATAGAAAAAAGGCAATTAAACATTTCCCAGGGCCACATCTTTATATCACAGGTCTGACACAAGGAGGCATGATCAAAATCTAGGATTGCTATTGCTATATTGTTTTTCAAGAACAGGCGCAGGGTTAAAACTAACAAAAGTGTTTTGGCAAAAAATAAATAAATAAATAAAATAAAAAATTATATATATTGAAAAGAAAGGTGCCTGCAGAATAAAACTAAACTATTAAGACTGTTTATAATAAAATGGAATGTGAAAACTTATTAAAAGATTCAATTTGCAGCTAATTCATTTTGCAGCATTTATTTATTTATTTATTTATTTATTCATAAACTGCACTAGAATTAAAGGTGCCATATTGCATTAATTCAATGTTAAATTGTTTTCTGATATCTACATAGGTAAGTGCAAAATTCTCCAGAAATGATTTTATATGCTCATCTATAACCACAAAAATTACCCCTAGAATGGGTAATTGGGAACTTGGTTTTCATCATATTTGGATTGGTCATGAATATTAATGACATATCCATGTTGCTCTGCAGTAGGGCTGCACGATTTTGGACAAAAACTGACATTGCAATGTGTATTTTTCCCCTGTTTATTTTTCTCCTCAATTTCTGTTTAATGGAGAGAAGATTTTTTAACACATTTCTAAACATAACTAATCTCTAATAACTGATTTATTTTATCTTTACCATGATGACAGTAAATAATATTTTACTAGATATTTCTCAAGACATTTCTACCGCTTAAAGTGACATTTAAAGGCTTAAATAGGTTAATTAGGTTAACTAGGCAGGTTAGGGTAATTAGGCAAGTTATTGTATAACGATGGTTTGTTCTGTAGACTATCGAAAAAATATATACCTTAAAGGAGCTAAAAAAAACAGCTTTTTATTTTAGCCAAAATAAAACAAATAAGACTTTCTCCAGAAAAAAAAAATTATCAGACATACTGTAAAAAAATTCCTTGCTCTGTTAAACACAATTTGGGAAATATTTAAAAAAGAAAAAAAAATCAAAGGGGGGCTAATAATTCTGACTTCAACTGTACATTCATTCATACATTCATTCATTCATTCATTCATTCATTTATTCATTCATTCATTCATT
>CAIGQZ010033112.1:9344130-9377099 GCA_903798205.1 Danio tinwini
ATTCATTCATTCATTCATTCATTCATTTATTCATTCATTCATTCATTCATTCATTCATTCATTTATTCATTTACTTTTTCGGCTTAGTCCCTTTATTAATCTGGGGTTGCCACAGTGGAATGAAGTGGTAAAGAGGCTAGAAGGAGTGAGTGAATGAAATGAAATGAAATTTTACTCCTTAGTTCTGAGAGCATGCAAGATGCATTTTCTAGTTTTAACATATATGACAACAGAGACAAGAATTAATAACAACCTCCTCATAAACAGACGATGTTCTTTAACTTCAGAAAAAATACAGTAAGAGCTGAGTGATATGACACGACACATAAACGTGCATTACTAGTTTTACCAGTTTTGTTTTCAAAATTAGAATCCCACACACATAAGTATAATACAAGCTAAGATAAACTGATAAATAACCAGGAAAAATATAAGTGTAATCTCACTAAATGTGTCCAAGCAAACACTTAATGCATATTAATGATTCAGTATGGATCATAATAGTGTTTTGTTCTGATTGGCTTTTTTTTTTCTCTAAAATTTTCCACTCACAGGATTTAAATGAGAGTGAGGAAACAATGGTGTTTGAGGCTCCAAGCATTGAATTATGGTTATTTAGCTATGCCTATCCAGATTTTCGTTCCATGGCACATTTAGGTCATGGAAATACATGTTTTATCTGTGGTGAGTCTATGACATGCCATTTCTCAATTTCTATGTGTATTATAAAATTCAGTATCAAAAATCATCAATAATACAATGAATAAGGTAAATTACAAATAAAAGGTAAAACTGCCCCTAGAAATCAATATGAGGGGACAAATACAACCCCGTACTGGAAAAGTTTATTTCTGTCCCTGACCAGGGACATGTTTCCCAAAAGCATCGTAAGCCTAAGAAGTTAATAAAAACAATTATATGACTAATATTAATATTACGGTCCATTTCCCAAAAGCATCTAAATTTAGCACTAATCATAGCTATCCATAGATCTACGAGTGCTCTGGTGTAATCATTAAATGCCTATGTGCATCATAAGAAGACAGAGTTAATGCATAAGGTCAACTGCAGAACAGTTGGCAGATTACACTTTTATCTTTATTCAAGTGTAGTGTAATTATAATTAAAGCTTTTGATTGTATTTTATTGTACTCTTAATTACTCTTTTTAAAATTAATTTATAAATGAAATTATTCAAAATACTACATTACATTACTACATTACACATCTAAATTACATTACTACATTACACATCTAAATTAAATGACTGAACAAAAAAAAAAAGATAAAAAGTGTAGATAGGGAATATCCATCAAAAACTGGGAAAAATATGAATAAACTAAAATTAAATCCTCTAATTGGCTTACTGACAAAACCATCCATGTATTGGGCATTTACTATGCATAAAGTTGTTTTTTGTCAGGCATTTTGTCAGTGCCTTAGCCTTATATAGACTGGTCTTGATTGCTAATCCACATCACTTTATGAAACGATAAATGTTCAGACAAAACTTCATATAAGTTTATATTCATATATGAGACTCTTGATGTATAATGCACTCATGTTTATGTGTTTTATGGAGTCGTGGAATTGCAATGAATGTTTGTAACCTTAAACCCAGAGAGCACTCTTAAGAGCTAAGATACATGATTATCCGATAGATATCCGTCCTAGTTCTAATATATAGGAAGCTGATATTATTTCCTCACTCCCCACAAAAACATTTCCAAAAAAAGCCTTAAAAGATTAAAAATACTTTTCAGGAGTTAAGTAGCATGAAACTAATGCATAATACACTATTGTTTAAATGTGTACGATTTTTTTGAGCGAGTTTGAGCGATACCTTGAATATTAGCAACATTAAAATAACATTTTTGCTAATACTATATATTAACAAAATAGGAAATATTTTGTCTATCACAGTAATGTAAAAAATTACTATATATTAATAATTAAATTATTTAAAAAGACATGACAATAGCCATTCTGTCCAAAGTTTCTGTTTAGAATTAAAATGGCACTTTTTATGAGAATGCAAATATATTGACAAAATATATCACAAAGTTGTTGTTTTTAAAACATTTAAAGTAAAAATATTTCCTCATAATTTTGCTGCATCACACAGCTCCAATCAAGGCTACATGAGGCAAAATACATTTTAATACAACAACAACACTTTAGTTCCGTCAATCTATTTAATGTGTCCTTGCTGAAAGAAAAGTATAAATTCCTTTTAAAAAATAATAAATAAATAAATAAAAAACAGTTTAAATTAATGTGAAATATTTGAAATATGAAACATCTGCTGAAATGCACAAATGTTGTTTAAGTTGACGTGGCTCTGAAAAAATAAACACAAGAGCTTTGCGTTTCTTTACCCTAACAAATGACTCATTCTCGTCCTCTGTGATTCATCCATGCTAGTTCATCCTCACAGAGCGTTTCTTCATGGCTGTCACATGAAAATAACAGAGCAGTTGTGCTCACTGTCAGGGTGACAGATCCAATGTCATACAGTCAACCTTAAATCACCATCACAACTCTTCTGTTTCTTTGCTGTCAGAGCTTGGCTTTCATAGCACCAGCAAACTGGGCGAGCTTTAGTTTAAACATGGTCGATGATAGTTGGTGTGGTCTACCGTTTCCTGCATGTGTTTTAATTCATGGGTTGGACTTCTAGTTTGAAGAACTACCGGGACCATTTTTAAATGATGTAATTAAATAACTTTGTTCAAATAAAACCCTATTTATAGGGAAACCATAACTATGTACCCTCACTTTTCTTAAATGTGTTTATATTTCATTCTAACAATGTTATTTTATTAATATTACAAAACACAAAAAAGTTCTGAGTATTTCTATAATGGTCAAATTGGCCACATGCATTTCAGCGTCCACTACTTTGTCCATTTAGTGCGATTTCACTAGATAGGACATATTGTTATCCAACTATTATTTCCTCTGTTTTTGGATAATAAAATATAAATACAAAAAAATATGAAATAATTCATTTTTAGGTTAGGTTTAGGAATAGGGATTAGGTACAGATTACCTTTTCGAACAAAAATAATGTTCCAGAATCGCATCGTACTTGGCAAAGTCACACCCACTTCTTCCCATGCAATTTGAATATGTGTGCCTCTATAACTTTCTGTCAACAAAACATAACTTTCTCACAGCAAAAACATAACTTTTTTTAGACAATTTTTAAATTTTCAAAAACAACATTTTCACTGGGGTGAAAATACATTTCTCTCACCTTCAGCAGGGCTAGACTAAGAACATATTGGGCCTTGGGGCTATATCAAACACAAAGGCCCCCTTTGTTTTATCGCTTTTTTTGCTGTTGTTATTAATATTAATTTGCTATTAATATTATTATCAAATTTTTCACTATTTGATTTTTATTTGATAATTATAAATGTTTTCTATTTGACAAAAAAGGCATCACAGCAAGAAGGTCCCTGGTTCGAGCCTTGGCTGGGTCAGTTGGCGTTTCTGTGTGGAGTTAGCATATTCTCCCAGTGTTCGCATGGGTTTTCTCCAGGTGCTCCGGTTTCCCCCACAAGTCCAAAAAACATGGTATAGGTGAATTGGGTAAGCTAAAATTGTCCGTAGTGTATGTGTGTGAATGAGTGTGTATGTATGTTTCCCAGTGATGGGTTGCAGCTGGAAGGGCATCCGCTATGTAAAACATATGCTGGATAAGTTGGCAGTTCATTCCGCTGTGGCAACCCCAGATTAATAAAGGGACTAAGCCGAAATGAACGAATGAATAAAGTAGGCATACAAGCATACAAATAAAATCACATAACATAAACTTCTAAACATAACATAACATACATTTTAAACAGGCTTGCAAATTCAGTAAAAAAACCTAACAAACATTTGCAATAGCCTACTTCCTAAATGAGTGCTTTACTATAAATACTTTAAATAGGGTTATCTTTAAAAAGTTAACTTTAAACATTAGCTTAGCAGAAATCCCTAAGATAACTTTAAGATCCATGCTTCAAATTTCCCATTTGGTCTTGAATCAATCAATTAAAGAAGGTTAGCATTTTTTTCCAGATATATTGTCTTCCTCAGATATACTGTATTGTCTGATCTAAGCTAGCGCTAATATTTCATTGCTCCAGATTATTATCGCCGTTTTTATAAAAGGGGAAATTCATTAGTGTAAAAGTTTGCTTTCTAACTGGTTCAGTTAGACTTAAACCATGTATTTTCTAGAGATAGATACTCTTCATTTTGATAACTCAGTGTGTAGGCTATTTTATTTGGTCGGACACTATCTCAGTTATGAGAGGACAGGATTGAGCGGGTGTGCGGCTGACACAGTGGTTCAGTTATGAGTCCATTCTGCATGATTTTTGCCATTTCTGCCTATTCCGGCTTCACGTTAATAACGGATACTGTTTGAATAATTTTTTTTGTTCTACAATGCGCTTGGTTAGCCTACCTTTGACTGGACCATTCTAGCAGAGCCGAAATAAGGAACTGTGCTGAGAAAATTTGACTTTCCTGTGAAAAAACAGGACATCTGGTAACCTTTACTGGGGACTAAACAGGGCTATTTTATTCAAAACTGGGTTAAAGCAGCTCCGAGCCACAGTTTAGAGACATCACTGTTTTTGAACAGCAGCAAGCCGAAAGTAATACTTTACATTATCGACATGCGAAAGCATAACACAAAGAGTCATTTCCCGCATCATGATGCAAATTAATTCTTTAGCCAATCAAGGGCCCCCTCCTTCCGTGGGCCATGGTGCTTCAGCCCGGCCTAGCCCTTATGTTAATCCGGCCCTGACCTTCAGTGGTGGTTAGATAACTTAAAAAGCTTAAAAGCTATATTACTAAAAGATTATATTTTTAGGTTAATAATTTCACAATACATGATGACAAAGCTTACTTGTAAAATCTCAATAAAAGTTGTAAATATGACATAGTAGTTATAGAGTTCTGGTAGTTCCAGTGTTAAATAATAAGGTTTTGCTACAAATAATCCATAAACATATTGTAAACTGAGTGAGAGGTACAATATATTTTATATTGATCCCTCACGAAAATAATGTCAAGTTTGATATTTTAACACGACTTTAGTATCACAAGCATACAGTCAAAGAAAAGCGCTCTGTTATTTTCTTTTTGACACTGTTTTGACTAGTTATATGATTTATGTAAGTGAGGATAGTAAAATAAAGTAAACAGTGACATATTATATCCAAAAATTCTTCAAACAGTTGGCTAAAAACTATTAGGAACAGAAGAAGCTGCAGTAGAAAAATACTGAAGATAAAGTTTTCATGAACCTAATTGACAGCATCAGGAGACTACGTTCCGCTATTGGAACGTTCCGCTGTATGTTGGTTCACTCTGAGGCTCAGAGTGAACCAACAAAATATAGTTGTGTACATATTGTCACATTAACAGTAGTCTGAATTTTAGTGTTTAGACTAGTGCATTTAAAAAAATCGAGTTTTAGAAGGAAAACGATCCTCATCCATACTGATGTTTTTACATGCCTTTCAGAAAAAAAATCTCTGCCTACAAAGCTACATTGAGATTTGTCTGAAATCTACTTTTGCAAACTAGTCCTAGGTTTTTCGCCCAATCAAAACCAAACCAGTTCAGAAATGTTCTCTGAACTCTGCATATGAATAATTATCAAAAAAGTTGACATTTTGATTCTCGAACAAAAAGTTCCATGCTAATTGTAAGCTTGTTGCTAATTGTAGTTATAATTTTTAATAGAAGGAGATATCATCACCAAACTGTATGTGCATATTTTGCAAGGATCCATTGCAGGCTATCAGTTGTGTAAAGATGTTGGAATAGTGTGGATGCCAGGCATAACCACAATACAACATATGCGTTTTAAACTAAAAGCACACTAGCATAAATGGCAGCTGAGTTCTTGCCATATTTTATTACAACTGAATAAACTGTGATAATACAAGACATGATTAAGTGTCTTAATATATTCCGTCTTTTTTGCTTTACCTGTTGCCATATCTCTTATAAGTTCACCGTGTTTTTGTTCATCCGTATAATTTTGTTTTTGTAACCTATCTGTACACAATGGTTAATTCGATTTACTTACGTTTTTTAAGGAAAGTGGTTGCAAACAATGTATATGGGCTAAATTTAAACAAACACCTCAAGTTGAACATTACAAAATTTCATTGGTTTGTTTAAATACAGCCCAAATAAGTTTGTGATCAGTTATCTTAAAAAAAATAGTAAATCCAATTATTTTTTCCAGTGTAATATTGTTGCAGAAATACTAGAAATACTTGTTTTGAGTTTCAGACTTGTTTGTGGTCTTCTGAAAGTGATTGGTTTATTCTGTTATATGTCGCTTTTCAATATTCAACTGCAGAACTGTGAGGGAATTAATGCCACTTCATTATACCCAGTTTTTTTTTTTTAAACACTGAGTGGTTTACACTTTAATGGAGGTTAATCCTATAATACACTTAAAACATTATAGGGCACAGGAAAAAAAGACAGACAGCTACTCGCTTTCTCTCTCTACTGCTCAGATGTTAGCTAGTTGCTCCTGTCCTCAAAGGTGGCGCGTGTCAGCACAGGTTAAGTGTGTGTGGACAGAAGAGGTCACCTTTCTGCCGGACGGAGCACCAGATGGTGACGATGAGCACACAAATGACAGTAAAGACCAGTAGGGCCAGAATGCCCCCAATCACTGCATACGGGACGGCACTGTGGGTCTCCACCACTGCTCCGGGATCTGAGACACACACACACAGAGAAAAAAAAGATGGAGAGAGAGCTTTAGTTTTAGCATTTGAATAAAAAACAAATCAAGCTGACTTGTGAAAACAGAGAAATGCATTTGTGCTGAATGGGAGAGACACATATTTGTGTTGTGTGTTTCACACACACACTGCTAGTTTCAGTTCTGCTTTAAATAAATGAGTGTAGGCTTGACATTAATAATAAATGTTGTTTATAGGGAATGCCACTATATATTCTGGTTGTTTTATAGTCATGTTTTTCCGTCATTTAACTGTCCTGAATTCGCTTGAATTGTTTTTTCTCATTTATTCTCTCTGCGGTGTTGTGAAATGACCATAAAATTGTTACGATCGGTTTGAGGCTGTTTAAATTTACATATATGCATTCGGCAGACAGGTGCTTTTATCTAAATAAATGCACAATGCACACAAAAAAGCAGAAAAGAGTAAAGCTAAAGCAATAGGTAGAAAAGAAAGGAAAAACATTAGATAAGGTAATGTTTTTGATTTGTTAAATACAGTCAAATGTCATTGTTATAATCACTAGCGATCGAGTGGCTGCAGATTGCTGGTAAACATTCATATCACAACGGACTACAAATCCACCATTACATGGACTACAAGTTCTAGTCATGAACCGATCACACGCACCTTTTCCAGATTCCACTGATTGCACACACTCACAGCCAAAGGATCATTATGGACTGATTACAAGGACTATGTACACTGCACACACACACACACACTTCATTGCTGAGTCTTGTTATACTGAATTGTGAACATTACAACATATTTTCCTTGCTTTGCTGGTTTTGACCCTCGCCTTGTTTGTTTGTTTACATTGTATGGTGCCTGACTTTTGACCATCTGTCTGTTAAGTGACCACGACTCTGGAATTGCCCGTATACATCAGTTAGCTCCTGTGTTGTCTGTTGCTTGCTTTACCATTCTGTTTAATAAACCTGCATTTGGATCCGCACTTCATTTGTCAGGGTCCACTTCACAGTCATCATGTTTATTATTGTAATATTCATGTAAAATGCAGAGTTTATGACCAGATAATTTTCTCACTGACACCAGTCATTGCTTCAGACTCACATCCTCAGATATAGTTGTTTTGATGGAAGTTGCAGGAAGGAGTATTTTTACTTCTTAATAAATATTACCAGCATGTGCTTCAAGTGCTCATCGTCTCCTAATCAGGAACCAAAATAGATTATTGCCTTCGTGTGTGAGCTTCCTACTCAGAAATTGACATAAACAGCCTCTCAAGTCTTATTTACGACTGGAAAACTCAGAGATAATTTGTTATTCAGAGTTGAGCAAGCAATAAATTTCAAACACGGTTGCTGCTGTGGCTGCTATTATTGGTTAATTTGTTCTACAACAACTTTATCACCTTGTCTTGTTGTTCAAGGTGTGAATATCTACATATAAACAACAATTTATAGCATTTATGATTTTAAAAATTAGGAGTTTGATATTCATCCTTCCCTTTAATGTTTAATTAGTTGTTTGGGTAAAGGTTTTAGGCTATATTGTTGCATTTTTTGTTATATTTTGTTTTGTTTTTCTTTATTTGTGATATAATACAAACTACATAACTACATAGTAAGTTGTATGTAAGTTGTGTAATTTACTTGTGTAATTTTCTATTTTTTTTGTTGTGAGATAACTTATAAGATCATGTGATCCAGAAATGTATAAAAAGAGCAACACACTGTGATGAATACTGTCTGATGAAGATCCGGCGTGGTTGAAACATTACACATTTTGTGTTAGCCTTTTAATTTAATAAATTATTTTTTTTAGTATTTAGTATTTTTGAAGCTTCGGTGTTGCCACCTTTTTTATTATATTTAAGCATTTATGATTTAAAATCAGCATGCATTCGACCAGTAATTACAGAGGCATCAGAGAGCTGTTTATGTAATGTTAATATGGTTGAAACAAAGAGATACTTTATTTTATCCATAAATAAACATCTTTAACACCTATTACCTTTCATAAGAATTCCACAAAAAAGGCACTTGAATGACTACATACAGATTTTAAACAAAGTTATTACATATTTCTTTTTCAAATATTTCCCAAGTGCTGTTTAATGGAGATTCAACAGACACATTTTTAACCATAATAGTTTTAATAACTTATTTCTAAAAACGAATTTCTTTTGTATTTGCCATCACGACGATACATAACATTTCAGTAGTTATTTTGCAAGATACTAATATTCAGCTTAAAGTTGTAGCTTTATTATTTAGTTATTTTGGACAAAAGCATCTGCTATATGACTAAATGTAAATGATGAATGTTTATAATTATATGGGCTAATTTTGCTACAAAGTGCAATTTAAAGCTTTAACTTAATTAGGTCAACTAGGCAAGTTAGGTTAATTAAGTCATTAACAACAGCGGTTTCTTCTGTAAGGGGCTATTAATATTGACTGTAGCAGATTTTAAAGATTTTTTGCATTTAAAGTTTAAATGCATAAAAATCTAGACAAACTAAAAGAAATAAGACTTTCTTCAGAAAAAAAAATAGTAGCAAATACTAAGAGAAATTCCCTTGATGTCACGATTACCAGGCTTCCAGATCGCTGGTAATGCACCTGGACTTCTGTCACCTTATATGAACTACAAATCCTGCCATGCACCTCACACACACACCTGTTTTCGGATCACCGATGATTACACACTCACACAGCTGGAAGCTGATCAAAGACTGGTTACACAGACTATATACATTGCTCACATTCCCACACACATTGCTGAGTCTTGTTTTGCTGTAACATTACAAAGCGTTCTCTTAGTCTTTCCGTGTTTCTTGACCCTAGCCTTGTTTCCTCATTTATGTTATTGCCGCCTGTACCGACCTTATTGCCTGTGACTCAACTACGCTTCTAGATTGCCTTCATGCTACTGTTTGTACTTGTTGACCATTGCCTGACCATTCTCTGTTAAATAAAGATGCATGTGGATCCTCACTACGTTGTCATCCGACTTCCTGATTACACTTGCTCTATTAATCATCACTTGGAAAATATTTATTAAAGAATAAAAATTTCACATAGGGCTAATAATTTTGTACATGTAAAGTACGATAATCCCTGTAGCTCATAAGGGCAGCATAAGTCTACTTTTATGTAAAAAGTAAAAAGAATGTTTGATCGGCAACATTTTAAACCAGGAGGCAAATAGTATGCTGTATAAATCAAATCTGATTTAACACTTATGACAAACATGCATCATTTCAAACATGATCAATTTAGCATTATATGTTTGGATTCGTTGATCCACAAGATTCAAATCCTACAGAAACAAAGACGCCCATGTAAGTGAAGTTAATGAGTGCACAGGCCATCATAATGTGTGTGTGTGACAGATAGGAAACAGCGAGAGGCAGACAGACACTCTGAACCATCCACGCATGAGCTTGGACAGCACGCTTAAATATTTAACAACCTGTTTACAACACACAGCGGTGGGGAGAAAAGAAAAATAGGAGACATGGAGATAGACTGAATGAAAGAAACAGAGTGACACATAAATGGAGAGAGCAGAGGCGAGAAAGTGACACAAAATAAAGTCGATGACAAGAAAGAGTGAGGGAGAGGAAAGTATGTTTGCTTGGAGGGCAACAGTTAACAGCACAAATAAGAAAAGTTTCCATGAGGTTCTGAAGAACACAACAGACAAATGACTCTTAAAGGGAGAGTTCATCCAAAAATAAACAATGCTCACTTAATGCCAAAACTGTATGGCTTTATTTCTGTGGCTAAAATTAAAACAGTAATTAGTGTCCATTCTTTAAAATATATAAACTAAAAAAAGTTCATTTGAAATAAGGTCTAATTTGTTAATAGTTCACCCAAAAATGAAAATTCTGTCGACTTATCACAATCCTTCTGCTGGACACAAAAGTAAATATTTTGAAGAATGCTAAAACTGGTATTGATTGACTACTTTCACACACTACTTTCATAGTGTTTGTTTTTCTTACTATGGCAGTCAATGGCGACCGGGTTTCAGCATCCTTCATTTTCTTTTCGGCTTAGTCCCTTTATTAATCTGGGGATCGCCAAAGCGGGATGAACCATTAACTTATCCAGCATATGCTTTACGCAGCGGATGCACTTCCAGCTGCAAACCATCACTGGGAAACAACCATACACACTCTTTTACACACACATACACTATGGACAATTTAGCCTACCCAATTCACCTATAGCGCATGTCTTTGGACTTGTGAGGGAAACTGGAGCCTCCGGAGGAAACCCACACGAACACGGGGAGAACATGCAAACTCCACACAGAAATGCCATCTGACCCAGCAGAGGCTTGAACCAGCGACCTTCTTGCTGTGAGGCGACAGTATTACCTACTGCGCCACCGCATCGCCAATGTTCATATTTATAGAAAAAAATATTAATTTGCCACCTTTTAAAACCCAGCATGTATTCAACTGAACAAGATTAACAGAGCAATAGTTTGGTCTAATAAAACCTGCCAATTGTGAAAACATTCAAGTCATTTTTCAATGATAACTTGTTATCACTGAGCTGATTTGTTATCGCAAATTAAATTGTTTCCTGAACTTAACACTTTCTCTTAATCAGTGATTAATATGAAGTGGCTTTTGAGTTAATGCCAGTGGTGTGTCTTTTTTCTGCATGTTTTTTAAACTTAAAAAAAATTCAGCTCATCAAACAAATTTAAATATTAGTCAAAGGTAACACAAGTTAACACATCATGCGGTTTTAAAAAGAAGGTTTATGTTATTAAAGGAAAATAAAATACAAAACTACATAGCTGTGTGTAAAAAAGTGTTAGCCCCCATAACCTAATAACTGGTTGTGCCACCCTTAGCAATCACAACAGCAATCAAGCATTTTCAATAATGTTCAATGAGTCATTTACAACACTGTGGAGGAATTTTGGCCCACTCATCTTTGCAGAATTGTTGTATATCAGCCACATTGGAGGGTTTTCGAGTACGAACCATTTTTTTAAGGTCATGCCACAGCATCTCAATTGGATTCAGGTTAGGACTTTGACTGGGCCACTCCAAAGTCTTCTTTTTTTTCAGCCATTCTGAAGTAGGCCTGCTGGTGTGCTTTGGATTATTGTCCTACTGCAGAACCCAAGTTCGCTTCAGCTTGAAGTCACTAACCGATGGCTGGACATTCCTTTTCAGCATATTTTGCTACACAGCAGAATTCATGGTTCATTTATCACAGCAAGTCTTCCAGGTCCTGAAGCAGCAAAACATCCTCACATCTTCACACTACTACCACCACATTTTACTGTTGGTATGATTTTTTTTATTTATTTTTTTACACCACACATAATGGGACACACACCTTTCTTTTCACTCAATTTTTGCGTCATCAGTCCACAGAGTATTTTCCTAAAAGTCTTGGACATCATCAAGACGTTTTCTGGCAAAACTGATATGAGCCAATTGTGAAAACATTCAAGTCATTGCTCAGCAGTTTTTTCATCTCGGAACTCTGCCATGCATTGCCCAGTCTCTTTTTTATGGTGGAGTCATGAACACATCTTAACTGAGGCAAGTGAGGCTTGCAGTTCTTTGGCTATTGTTGTAGGATCAGTTGTTGCTGCACTCTGAGGAAATTTTTGTCGGCTGGCCACTCTTAGGAAGGTTCTTCACTGTTCCATGTTTTTGCCATTTGTAGAATGGCTCTCACTGTGGTTCACCGCATTCCTGAAGTTTTAGTGATGGCTTTATAACCTTTCTAAAGTGGTAGATGTCAATTATTATCACTGGTATTTGGATTTCTTAATCTCTGCATTATGTCTAGCTTTTGAGGATCTTTTGGTAAGTAATTTCTTGATTGCAAATGTGCAGCAGTAATCATACATAGGTGTGGCTAGAGAAATTAAATTCAGATGTCATAGTTATGTTTTTCACACAGGGCTACATAGTTTTGTATTTTGTTTTCCCTTAATAATAAAAACCTTTATTTAAAAACAGCATGATGTGTTTACCTAATATTTAAATTAGTTTGATGATTCGAAACATTAAAGTGTGACAAACATGCAAAAAATAAGCAAGGGGGCAGACTTACCATTTGTCAACATCACTAGCTGCATTTTCATGAAAATATGCGTAGTTACTTGAAAAAATGATATAGCTTTGGAATGGCATCAGAATTAATACACAAAAACTTTTTTTGATAAAGTAACTACCAACAAATTTCATTATGAGTCCTCTAAAAATAGAACATAAAAAAGGACACAAAGTAAATAATAAAAACGTATTTAAAGGTAAAGTGTGTAATGATGGTAAAAACAACCTCACTGATGTTGTATCGGGATGGTAGGGGTTTATTCTTTGTACTCAGTTAGCTTGATTTGATTTGACACAGTCAAGGATTGCTTTGTTTGTCGAAACTCATCCAGGAGTTGTCGTCATAGCAAAAATTGGGCAAAATAACAATACTGTAAAATTATTTTAAATTGTCCCTCACAACCAATCCAAGCACATGCAGATATCTCAAATCAATTCACCAGATATTTTAATCTTAGTCATGAACTTGCTTGAAGAACCAAATTAGCCAGAGAGCATGATTATAAGACCCAATTTCTGCCAAATCATCTTAAATCATTTATGTGAGCTATGAAGAACGGACCCTAGGATTGTCAGACAAACAGAACAATGTTTTCACCATTGAGCCCCAATGTTTACACTTTTAAAGGCATATAAGCTTACAAATGGTTGCTTACAGTTGTCGCTTGTACAGTTGTACGCGTAATAAGCTGGGATAAAAGAAAGTATTTAAACATCAAAAAAAATTACACACTTCACCTTCACTGCGAACGCTACAGAAACAGCGGGAGATCTGGCAAGCGGGAGGTCGCCTTTGAACAGACTGTCGAGTAACATTTCATTAAGAGTCCGTTTCAGAGACGATGAAAAATTAACGCTGCTCCCTGCCTCGCGCACACTTTTCAGGGAACCAGCAGCCCGGCGCTGAAGAAATGACACCAAGAGACACGGCAACCACTGTCATTTCTACTTGTAATAGTTTTTCTCTTCCCATCCGTTCTGGAAAACAGTATTTATCCCTTCAATTTATATACTGGAGACAGAAAACAATGCGAATCAGAAAGTGGAAGAGCAAGATAGAGAAAAAAGCAATGAGACGTGATGTAAAAGAAGGTTTTTGCGAAAGGAAAAGGCCACGGATTCAATGACTGTACGCTTTGAAGTGCATGAAATGGAAATGTTAGAAACGCATCTGATATCTTCTTCGGCAGGTCAGTGAGGTGTGTGGTTTGTGCAGTGTTGCGTGATGTTGATGTCTTGCAGTACAGTCAAGTCTCTCAGTGCTTCTGTCAGGTGGGAGGATCAAGAGCTTTCGTCTGACCCGACCTCACATCCCACAGCATCATGAATGACAAGCAATGCCGTGTAGCGCCAGGCCTCTTTTAAAGGGTCATTGTGTCTTCTTTTTTTGTTGTTGCTCCCTTTCTTGCTCTCCTTTTCAGCATGTTTCTCTTCATCTTCATCTCAAACAACAACAAGGAAAAAACAAGTCGCTGCAGCTGAGTAGATCCTCTGGAGAGCTGCGCTAGTGCTTCAGATGACAAGGGCACTTGGAAGACAATAGGAGTGTGCGCGCATGCATCTTAAGGAAGATTAATAAACAAAACATGAACGAGAAGATGAGAAGCTAGGCAAGTTAGCTGGAGAAAACATATGGAAAATAAGCTGGTTTGAAGGTAAGCATCGGAGCAGAGCCGTCAGGGAAGAATTAGCATATGCTTAGATGGAGAACGAGGTGGTAGACAATTAAAAAAAAAAAAAAATGGATTTGCATTTCCTGAAGGAAATAACAGTGTTTGCATGGCAGTAAACAAAGTGATGTTAAAGTAAATGTTAGTTAAAGAAAGAGGCAGTCAATGCGTGAAAAAGAGAGAGACTGACAGATGGATGAATGCTTCAGATTTTATGTGTTAAGTCTTGTCGCCTATCCAAGTTTTTGAAACATTAAATCATAACTTGACTTCTAGTTGCTCATTTGGTATTAAAATGACTAAATTGGCTTATATGAAAGGCCAATCCCTCTAGATTACACTTATTTTACCTAAATAAAACATGATCATGCCTTATTTTTAATTATTAAATTAGGACAGTAAGGTCTGACTTTGCTTAGACAAAGTCTTGTCACTTAACAAAAATAAAGTACAGTATAGAATATAAAGCCATGGGGCAGTGGAAAAAGAATGAATACTGTGTATGACATATGATGTATATTTTCCAAATGATCAACTAGAAGTCAAGTTATTAATTGTTGCTCTTACAACTGGGATCCACGATAAGACTTTTGTCAGGTAGTGTAAAGTGCGTGAATAATTTTGTACATGCGCAGCTCGATTTTTCTAATTGCACAAAAAATGTATAACCAGCTCGCACATGTGCTTTGAAATGCTAAACAGACAACGGCAGCTCCATTTTAAATGAGTACAAACACATTTTTTGTCACAAGTAACATGATGAAAGAAAATGTGACACTGAACAAGAATGTATTTTTCTAGTGTGCATGTGTTGAGGTTATACAAACAATTAAATGTTCAAGCAGAAGTATACGTTGGGTTTTAATAAACAAACTGAGCCTAAAGTAGTATATGGTATGTAAAAATAGACCTACAGTTCAGTATGCAAATATCACTGTGACATCACTGCCAATGACATTCTGAATATTGAACATTCCAATAATGTAAAGGTGCACTCACACCTATTTTAATTATATAATTCAGAGGGCAAAAAATGCTCAAGGTAGAGGGCAGAAAATGCTTCAACTGGTTTGTGTTTTAGTAATTACAGTAATAATAACATGACTTGAATGAACTATACGGTACATAGGACAACAATTTTTTTATATTCTGCAAAAAAAATAAAAAACCCTGCAAATAAAAACAAACTATGAAGCAGGGATTATATACTTTCCTCTATAAAACATCCACTCTCAATAATGATTGTTTTGAATGAAGAATGATTTTAAATAAAAACATCTTGCATTCAAAGTTGATCACAACCCTAAGCAGCTGTTGTGTGACATCTTCATTGAAAATTAAATTAACTTTTGTTTTCAAAATATGCTTGTCCTAACCGCTGAAAATGCAGCATAAGGCTGACATTTTGTGCAAAACAATTTACAAACCAAATAAAAAAGAGCCTTTAAGTATAATTAACTGTGTGAAAGAAAAATAAGTAAAATAATTAATAATAATACAGTGCTTATTTTGCAAGCACTGTAACAAAACAGTCCCATGATTCACATGTTAAAAGGGGCTCTGGGGTCAGCTACCTTTTGACCATGAAGTGACCTTTTTAATTTATCTGGTTAATCACTGTGCTCATGTCAATGGTTTGCTGCACATTAATTCCCACAGGTTATTTCCAAAACATTTTTATACTGCAGTTGGTCTCAGGATGCTCATCTAAAATAGAACATATGTACACAGTTTTGAGGGTCTTTTTTATGAAATACAAGCACTTCTTTCTGTATTGATTGCATGCTCTGATTATCTATATATAGATTGCTGACCCTAGTCAATCACAATAGAGGTTGCAATTTTAAAAGCTACATTTTAAAACTTTCATTTTAAAATGAAACCTGTTTATCCAGATTTGACTACTTTGGCTGAACCAAACAAGCATTTACCAATTACTAGGTCCTCACGGAGTCTGCGTGCGCAGAAATGTGCAGTATTTCAATCTATTTATTTATGTAAATAGAGTGTAAACATATATTAATTAAGCTTTTATTTAAATTTCAGTAATATTGTTAAATAAAATGTGGTTTATGTGCAATACAGTCTGTAAAGTAATATTTACAATTATTTACAATTATTTAGTGGATACAGTATATTATATGAGTGATTTACTGTTGTAACTAAACAAGTGATTCTAATTAGATTTGTAATGTAAACCTTTAACAAAAGTTATCATTTTTTATTTCATGGGATAAGTTTTAGTTACCATACTTTCAAATCATTCCACATAAATTGTCAGATTTTGTACAAAATTCTGTGCAGAAATAGCAAAAAAGTACCAACCAATTACACATTAAGGCAGGGGTTCTCAAATTCGGCCCTGGAGGTCCGGTGTCCTGCAGATTTTAGCTTCAACCTGTCTTACCACAACTGCAGGGATGTTTCTAAAAAGCCTAGTAAAAGCTTGATTAGCTAGCCCAAGTGTGTCTGATTGGGTTTGGAGCTAAAATTTGCAGGACATCGGACCTCCAGGACCAAAATTGAGAACCCCTGCATTAAGGCATTATCTATGGTAATTGAAAACCATAGCATAAAACCATAAACTTTTGAAAAATCTCTCAAAAAATAACTATAAACACAATTCCAACCCAGGCTCATTCTGAAAACGTAGTGCTATATACATATATAAAATATATACACCGCTATATACAGTGCGCCAAGTACTTTTTTTTTTTTTTTGCAGTTTTTGTTTTTGCAAATCCACAAGAGGCCAATGTGTATGCTTTTTGAGATCTCCAATTTCTCACGCAAATGCCATTCATGCCTGCTATTCTCACGTAAATCCAGGCCGCTGTCAACTGACTGACTGACTGAATGACTGACTGACTGACTGACTGACTGACCGATCAACTGACCCACCCTCCTCCTTCCCTAAACCCAACCAATAGTGTTTTCAAAAGCACAGAGTGACCCGCCCACCAACTTCCTTAACCCAACAGAAAGTAAAAAAACACAAAAAACAGAAAAATCCCTCATGTGATTTTTACCACGTTTTCAGATTTTACTGCATTCTCACCCTGTTATTTACTTGTTTATTTTATTTTTTGGCTTCTGTTTTTATCCTAACACTTTCTGGAACTGTTCTTCGCCAAACCCAGTCATCGTGGTCAAATCCTCTTTGCATCTCAAGTCCATCGACGTACATGGCGAGCTAACTGAACAAACTGGTAACAGCGGGAAAGTCGTCCATACCAAAGTAAGCAGTCAGCTGGTAAGCACAAAAAGAAAAGGCTTCATGCCGCCCGATAGCTTTCATTTTTAATTTGCGATCTCCAGATCTGTATATAGGGCTACGTTTTCAGAATAAGCCTTGCACAATTCAATAGACCAACCAACCATCAACAATGTACTTCACTAAATAATTCCTAAAGAATAATCAAATCTAGTGATGTAGTTGTTATAGTTAATGTAAAGTTCATGGATTTAGCATTATCAGCAACAGTAACAAGGGCTACGGATGAAATCCTAGAACCGATCCTGTGATATAACATAAATCTTTTACAGCAACTCATTAGCCTAGTGATTTTTTAAAGTTCCTTGATGCGGGCATGAACCAGTTTAATATAAAATGTTGCCAACGTTGATATATCTGTTTCTGAGAAAACAGAACATAAACCTTTCCACCACTCACTAGACATTTCAGTGGGAAACTGCCTCTAAACATGCAAGTACCTAAATAATATATACCTTTTTTATATTTTATACATTTTATAAAAATGTATTTATTACACTTTATAAAAATGTCCTATTTTGAAAAAAGGCACATATTGTTCCTGAGCGTGGGTTGGTAGAAACCTGGCCTGTTTTAGTCTGAGATGAAGAAAGATGGTTGAAAATAGACATGTATAACTCAAGTATGACTATATGTGAAGCAAAAAAAACCCCATAACATTATGAAAGCAACTCTGGAAGGAAAACTAGTGAAAAGAAGTGAATGATAAGAGCAGAAGGTGATGTGAGGTGATGGATGGAGGGTTACCTTGGTATTCCTTTGAGGATGGAAGGTTGGGGTGAGCGATGGCAGGATGAGATTGAGCAACAGACACTACAAGGGAATGGCATTATAACATGGTTATTCACAAACTACAGCAGCTACATACAAGCACATGCAGGGGAAAACATGCGAAATGAAGCAAATATGTGAGCTACAAGCAAGTGATAAAACAGTACAATGTGTGAAATGACACCCTTCCACCGGAGTCAAGGGTCTCTTTGTGGGTAACATCTCCAACCAGCAGGGTGCAGCAGCTTTCTTCTCCACCCTTTCATCCTTTACTGCTGCAAAATACTGCAGTTACTGGCACCCTGGGCTCAGCTCCCCCTCTCTCACTGTAATCTTCAATCCCTCCATCCCAAAGATCATCAATCTTACTGCTCTACTCACCATCCTCCACACCTCTAATATAAGCACTAGCCTCATCGCTCTTTCTCGCCACATTTCATTCAGGTTTCAAGCTCGCAGCTACTCTCTCCTCTATGTGCATAAGTTTTGTGGCTTTTTATGCTTTATAAGAGCAGCATCACATCGGTTTTCGGGTTGCGTACGTGTGTGGCCTTCAATACTCTGAGGGATTAACAGCGTGGTACCAGACCGTTCGATAACCGGACGCCGATCAATAGACCACTCGTCTTCTTCAGGAAGAGAAGGGCAGCAAATCATCTCTCTCATTTCTCTTCTCTCAATAACTCTCATCTTCTTCTAAGGCCAAATATCTCACATTTTCTAGCAGCTTAAACTTTAAAGGGGCGGAGAGATCATTTCCTTTGAAATGACTCTTAAAGGGACAGTCGATACAAAATTGTCAATTCTGTCATCATTTACTCAACATCTTTATGTCCCTCCAGTATGATTTTCTTTTTGGAATATAAATGAACATTGAAATTCTTCAGACCATAAAGAAGGAGTAGCACCAATGGCATTATCAATGGCAGAGTAGAGACCAACAGGTTGGATTTCCGATTTTTTCACCAACAATCCATTAATTAACCAATAGTTTTTAAGCTGGATACTGACCAAAAAGTTAAAGGTGCAGTATGTTAGTTTGACACCCAGTGATTGTACTAGGTAATGCACACCAGGTTCAAAACACATGTAAGCGCAGGTTGCCAGATTGACGACACCAACATCGGTGTGCCTGACTGTTAATTTAAGGTGTGTGTATGATTTAAACCATGTTCTAAATATTAGCAACGGCACGCGTTAGAAGGAACATTTTCTATATTAAAAGTGGTTTTTGTTCTAACCAACAATTCGAATTTATATATTAGAAATGGCTTCTATTTCTTGCAGCTGAACAACAGAAAACTGACAATGATCATTTCAGGTAAACCTCATGTGCTTAATTCAGTGTAAAATGCTAATAAGGTGAGTTTGAATGCCATTTCACATGACATTTATTGCCATACTACTAAAAGCAGCAGCAGATAGTTCACCTCAGATCTTGAAAATAAAACAAATCGTTTGAAATGTAACGTTAGAACTGTGAAATAATGCAAAACAACACATATCAGTGATTCAGCAACTACATTTAATAATGTTAAAGAGGTTTAATATATATTAATTAGATCATAAACTTTACTGTTTCGTTGGAGTGCAGTAGGTGCACTATTCTGTGCCTCTGAATGGCTGTAGTTAAATTTTTTGTCGTGTTTCATCTAGTGCAAACAGCTAAATTGCTCATCACTGCAAATCTCAAATAGCGTGTTGTTAGGACACAGGGTTATTATGCAACCTGCTCACCTAATGTTTACGTTCATATTTTTATTATTCGATAATTAATAACCTCATGTGGAACTCTGAATCTCTGAATCATTTCGGCGGCTGCTACTGTCCACCGGAGGTCACATTTGGATCATAGGCACATGCTTTGAGAGCCTTTCTGCCTGAATGAATGAAAGGCAACCCAGCGTGCTGAATTATAATTGGCTAAACTTACATTGGGCGAGTTACATGACCATAACAAAAACAGGTGTTCCGGCATGCAATGTTAGCATTGTTTTTCAAATAAACAAGTATGTTAACTTAGCATGTTTCTTAAATATCTGCAAACATATTATGTTAATTGTATGCTTTAAAGTCAAAAACCTACATACAGCCCCTTTAAGTAAAGCTAAACCTTGTACTAAATGTACTGTATAGTCAAAATGCTTTTCTTTTAATATTGAATTATTTTTATAAGTACATGGGAACGTACTGTAAATAGCGTCATAAATGTTGTCAATGCAACTACTTCCAAGTTTACAGAAGATTTCAGCTCAGGCTCATTGGAAATACATTTTGTTGCGAAACTTAAAACACTCCAGTATAACGTCACACTGGCCTGTGGTGTTCATTTTATCTAGGAAATGCAGTTATACATATGTTGAAGTATGTATTTGGAGTTTCAGAAATATGTTGGCTGAGGCATGCATTTCCAATTAGCCTGTGTTGGAAAATCTGTGTGAGAAATGAATAAAAATGATCTCGATATCAAGCTGAACAAGCTGCAACCTGATCATTAAGTCTATGTGTTAGTTACTGTTACTGGGGTACTGCATCAGTTCGATTTAGAAACCATTCAAAAGGTTTTGTAAACCAGTAAACATATTCATTGAAAAGATTCAGATTCACAAATCTTGGAGGGAAAAGAAAGGGTAAAAATAACAGTAAACAGTGCCTTTGTTTTGGACTGCTTTTTTATACAGAGATTCACCACGTCTCTCTAAAAGACTTGGAGTATTGCAGACAGATCACTTTTATGTTGTTTTATGGTGCTTCTGCATCCTTTTTAAGCTTGAAAGCTTCAGTCCCAATTCACTGTAATTGCTCAGAAGGCAGTCTTCAAAATCTCTCCTTTTGTATGCTACAGAAGAAAGACAGTCATACAGGTTGGGAATGGCATGAGGCTGAGTAAATAATGGCCAAATTTTCTTTTTTTGGTTGCCCTATTTCATCAGTCAGATCCTTTTTTCTCATTACATTTCCTGTCCCTTTTCACTTTTTCTCCTCAACTTTCAAAGCTTGCACTTTCCTCGTTCATTATAATTCTGTTTTTCCTGCACATTTTCCCAAAACCAATCATTTAAGAGGTGTTTCTTCTTTCCTGCTTCCTGCGCATCATTACGGCTCAGACTGAAAGCTGATAAACATTTCATCACACAGATGTTTGGATGAGTCATGTCAGCAATGTTGTTCTCCGCGTTCCTGAGACTCTGGGTTTTGTGCCACATTATACCCCCAAAAAGACAGAGAGAGTGGCAGATCTCCAAACTGTGTTCTAATCCTCCGAATATGGAGTTGGTAAATCCCACAGTCTCTCACCTCTTCACTCAAAGGCCAAGTCTCTGCCGTCAACTCGACACACTCCTCAATTCGCCGTGCTTAATATTCCTGTCATGACTATCCAAAGGTAAAAAATGACATTTTCAATTACCATAGGCTCTCTTGCTCATGCTTCCTCATCCTTTTCCAGAGTTTCACTTCATTAATTAAGTGCCCATGTTGTTTCTCCCAATTAGAGCCACAGCTCATTACTGAGCTACATCTTTTCCTCTGTCCTGCGAGCATTGCTGCTTCACCCTCCATCTCTTTTCCCGTTCCCTCATTTCAATCTCAGTGACTTTCTGAGGCTGTTCAATTGTAATGGCTTTTATCGGCAGCGAGGTCAATCGTTGCTAAGTACTGCTGCTGTTTAACATGAGAAAATCTCTAGGGGAATATCCTATGACAATTTGATCAGTAACTAATATATATATTTGGAGGTGAGAAGTAAATACAGTGCTCAGCATAATTCAGTACACCCCATTTTGAAGATGAAAATCAATTTCTCAGTGAATATAGGCAATGTATTTGGTGCATTTAAACAAAACAGATTTATTAAACAGATATATATTTATTAAAATAATATTTTAGTCACCAATCATATTTAGAAATTGAAAGATAACACAAATAAATTCAAGCAAAATATTGGAAAAAAATTACAACCTACAAAATTTCAACTAACTTTTTGAATAGTTTTGCTTCACTTGATTTTTCCTCTTTTTTAAATTTTGTATGAGAGAAGGATCCAGCTGATGGTTGAATCTAGGATCCAGAAGGAACATTGCTGTTTTTGTCCAGGCCGTGGTACACTGAACTAGCTCTATACCCTAACCAGGGTGCTCGAGGATTTATGGGAGTATGCCCAACCAGTCCACATGTGTTTTGTGGACTTGGAGCAGGCATTCAACTGTGTTTCTCGTGGCATTCTGTGGAGGGTGCTCTGTGAGAATGGGGTCAGAGGTGCTCTGTTAAGGGCTGTCTCGTCCCTGAGTAGAAGAGTAGGAGTTTGGTTCGCATTGCTGGCAATAAGTCAGACTTGTTTCTAATGCATGTTGAACTCTGGCAGGGCTGCCCTTTGTCACCAATTCTGTTCATAATTTTTATGGACAGAATTTCAAAGAGCAGCCTTGGGCTCCAGGGGGTCCAGTTCAAGGACCACAGGATTTCATCTCTGTTATTCGCAGATGATGTTGTTCTGTTGGCTTCATCGAACATGAATCTTCAGCGTGAGATTGACAGGCGGATTGGTGCAGCAGCAGCAGTAATGCGGTCAATGTACCAGTCCGCTGTGGTAAAGAAGGAGCTGAGCTGAAAGGCAAAGCTTTCAATTTACCAGTCATTCTATGTTCCTACTCGCACATATGGTCATGACTGAAAGGACAAGTTCTCAGATACAAGCGGCCGCAATGAGTTTTCTTCACAGGGTGGCAGGGCGCACCCTTCTAGATAGGGTTAGGAGCTCTGTTACCCGGAAGAAGCTCGGAGTAGAGCCACTGCTCCTCCACATTGAGAGAAGTCAGCTGAGGTGGCTCAGGCATCTGTTTTGAATGCCTCTTTGATGCCTACCTAGGGAGGTGTTCCAGGCATGTCCCACCAGGAGAAAGCCTTGGGAAGGACCAAGGACATGATGGAGGGACTATGTCTCTCGTCTTGCCTGGGAACGCCTCGGGATCCCCCTGGAGGAGCTGGAGGAAGTGTCTGGGGAGAGGGAAGTCTGGTGTTCTCTCCTAAGACTTGATTCCCCTGCTACCTGGCCCCGGAAAAGTGTTTGAATGAATGAACATATAAATTTGGGTGTACTAGTTTTTGGACCGTTATTATATGTTATTTTGTTAGATAAACTTTAGATTTGGCTTCAGTACTGACAAATCTAATGTATAAGCACAAATACAATATTGTATAGCTTCCTATTAAAATATTCATATAAAAGATAGATTTGTGAGAGGTGTACTTATATATGCTGAGCACTGTATGTGTTCATAAACATTTGCTTTTTTGTTGCATCGTTTTTGTACTGTATATATAAAATATCACATCCTTTAACCTTAACTCCAGCACTCACAAAAACCTTTTTGCATTCTTAGGTCTCCATTAAATACATTTAGCATGTTTAAGACATTGTTCTCATAGAGACTTTTGACTTCATCCTACAGTGTAGGTGACTTCAGGCTTAACAGTTCTTGTGTAGGCAGTAAACCTGAACCATGCAGATACACACACTGAAATAAATGTAAAACTGTAGCTATGCATTTAAATGCTTGTAAAGTGTTTTTTTTTTAAAGTGTGTACCAAATATATATGCAAATGTAGAAGTTTCCAGACAAAAATAAAGCAGCACAGGCGTACATGTTGAGTCATGTGATAAATACACACTTGCATATCAGTCAGCATAAATTGCTAAATTTCGAAAATTGAAAACAAAGTCTCCTCCTCCTCTGTCATCTCGCATTCCTCATTTCCTTATCTGCAAAACCTGTTTCCTTGCTCATTCATTCTTTCTCTTACCCTCCTCCAGTTTATAATCGTCATTCTGCTCATACTGTCTGGTTGCTCCTCATTTTGCACTCCATGGTCACTTTAGACATTAAATAAATCAGTGGGAAAAAGTTTGTCAGCGCGAAGCAGCGAGATATTGAAATCAGCCCTCCTCCATCCTCTCGTGTCACAGTGACTGCTGACTCATCATCTAATAGTTCTCCCTCATCCTTCAGCAGTCAGCTTTTTCCCTCCTTTCAGTTGCACAGAGCATGGGATTTCCAGCGGATGAAGCCTAAACACGCTGATACCGCTAAGAGTTAACATCAAATCTTGTTCATTTACTCCCACACAAACATATTAAACGGGAAAGTCTGTGTAGGAGATGCAATGAGAAAAGGACAAGGAAGGAAGGATAAGAGAAAAAAAAGAACAAATGGCTGCAAAAGCAAGAAGAAAAACAAGATAAAAGAAAGAAAAGGAGGGAAGGAAGGAAGGAACTGGAAGAATGAAAGAAACACAAAGGACAAGTGAAGAAAATACAGTTGGATGCAAGAAAAAGATGAGAGGAAATTGAAATAAGATGGAAGGAAGCAAAGATGGACAGAAGGATAATAAAGAGGATTCATAAAAATGATGAAGGGACGAAGAAGGAAGAAGAAAAAGGCAACTTAAGAAAGAAGAAAAAGGATTTAATAAAGGATATGAAAAAGAAAAATAAGGATCATGACAAAACAAGATAAAAGAAAGAAAAGAGGGCAAGGAAGGAAGAATAAGAGTAGAGACTGATTTATGGAAAGGATTGATGGTAGGAAAAGGAAAGAAAGGAAGGATGGCTGGAAAGTAAGTAGAAAAATAAGGTTGGATAGAAGGAGGATTGAAAGAAAGAACTGGAAAAATAAAAGAAACACAAAGGACAAGTGAAGAAGGATACAGTTAGATGGAAGAAAGGAATGAAAAAAACAGGAAATGGAAATAAGATGGAAGGAAGGAAGGAAGGAAGGATAATAAAGAGAATTCAAAGAAAAAAATTATAAAGAAAACAAAATGATGAAGGAAGAAGAAAAAAAAATAATTTAGAAAAAAAAATGAGTATGGGAAACAAAACCAGATAAAACTAAGAAAAGGAGGGGAATAAGGAAAAATGATAGAGGAGAGTGAAGTATGGGAAGGATTGATGGATGGAAAGAGGACCATAGAAAGGATGTCTGAAAAGTAAGAAAATAAGGTTGGTTAGAAGGAGGAAGGAAGGAGAGAACTGGGAGAATGAAAGAAGGAAAGGACAAGTGAAGAAAGATACAGTTTGATGGAAGAAAGAAGAAGAAAATATAAGAGGAAATGGAAATAAGATGGAAGGAAGCAAGGAAAGAATAAGAAGGAAGAAAGGATAATAGAGAGAATTCAAAGAAAAATAACGAAGGAAACAAAGGGATGAAGACGGAAGAAGAAAAATCAATTTAAGAAGAAAGAAATAAATTTAATAAAAAAAGAAAGATGAGTATCCGCTTGTTAAGTGTGACGTCATGAGAAGGGGCTTCCGGGTCCAAGCGCTCTATGAAACTAAATGAGGAGGCTCATCAAATGCTAATAATAAACATTTACAAAGCAATGTAATACTTTCGAAAATCACGATCGCAATATATATGTCCATGCCTAATATCTGATGGCCAGAAAGTGATTCATTTTTTTATAAATTGTTACAATTTTGGTATTTGTGATGCAGCAAGCCCAGAGATTGTTGTGTACACTGTAACTTTATATAAAAAAATTCACTTTAAGGTGTGATATGAATAAAAAGAGATCATAAACAAATATTTTGTCAATTCAAATGAGTGGCGGCTTGGACCCGGAAACAGTATTACATACGTCATCATCACGTCAGCACTTAACAAGTGGATGGGAAGCAAAACAAGAGTTAAAGAAAGAAAAGGAGGGAAGGAAGGAAGAATTAGAGAAGAGACAGAAGTGTGGAAAGAATTGATGGGCAGAAAGGTAGAAGAAAGAAAGCTAGGCTGGAAAGTAAGTAGGAAAATAAGGTTGAATGGAAGGAGGAAGAAAGCAAAGAACTGGAAGAATGAAAAAACTAAAGAAAAGTGAATAAGGATACAGTCGGATGGAAAAAAGGATTGAAGAAAAGAGGAGAGGAAATGGAAATAAGATGGAAGGAAGAGAGGAAAGACTGCATGAGAAGGAATTAAGAGGCACAAATGATAAGAGAAAAATTGAAGTATGGAAAGAAAGAAAGAAAGAAAGAAAGAAAGAAAGAAAGAAAGAAAGAAAGAAAGAAAGAAAGAAAGAAAGAAAGAAAGAAAGAAAGAAAGAAAGAAAGAAAGAAGAGATGAAGGATTGCCCTGTAGGAAGAAAATGTTGGATGGAAGAAGGAAGAAAGAAAAGAACTGGAAGAATGCACAAAGAACAAGTGAAGGAAGATACAAATGGATGAAAGAAAGGAATGAAGAAAAGGTGAGAGAAAATAAAATAAGACAGAAGAAAAAAGTAACGAAAGAATGAAGGAAGGAAGGACAGAAGAAAGGAACATGAACTATGAATGAAAGGAAGGAATGTTGAAAGAGAGGTTTGAAAAAAAACAAGTTTGAATGGAAGGAAGAAAGAAAGAGTAGGAAGGATGAAAGAACAGGGGAAGGGGTAAAGGAAAGAAGGAAGGAAAGAACTTAGGAAGGATAAAAAGATAAAAAGAGTGAGAGGGAAGAGCGGATGAAGAAAGAAAAGGAAGAAGGAAACAAGGGTGAAACGGTGAGTATGGAAGGAATAAAATAAACAAGGAAGGAAGACAGGAGTAAGTTAGAAAAAAGGATGGAAGAAATAAGAGAAGTAAGAAGGAAAGAACAGATGGAGGAAGAAAAACAGGCAGAGAGAAATGGATTCCTGGGCCATTCTTAAAAGTGCAGAGGTGTTTCAAAGCTAAGAGGCTCACCTACACAGAACTGCGGATAGAACGAGCGGAAGAGAGAGGGAGCGAGGGAAAGAAGCGGGATGAAAGATGACATTCCCACCCACCTGTGCTCTCCAGGCTGCCTCGTTAACGTACGTATTTGATAGCTGTCGTTACTATGCGGAAAAAAAAGAAGAGGAAAAAAAGAGAGAGAAAGGAGGGAGACCTCTGGGGATCTCATTTCTTGCACTCTTTTAAAATACATCACACATCCTGCAGGTCTAAAGCTGAAACCTGCAATACACTGAACATCCACAGGGGGCAGATCTGAGCGAGAGGGGGAGGACTAGAGGAAAAAAAAACACCATAGTGGGAGCACAAGACAAGTTTGTCGCATCCAAAGCTACACTAAACCATCTCAGTAGCCAAGAACCCACGCTGTTCTCCAACTGCAAAGAAAGTGTAGGTGTTTGTGCGCATACACATGAAATTGTTTTGTAACAAAGCTGGTGAAAAAACATGTTTCATTGGAAAGCCTAGACATTATGACATGCGGAAATAGGGCTGCTTAATTATGCTTAATTATTAATTATATCACATTTTGGTCAATACTATAATCTTGATTATTTAAAACGATTATGAGTGGGCCTTATAATTCAAACTTTTTTGATTTGTTTATTTAAATATATAAATAAAATAAACTGTGCTTTATGTATTGTTTACACTGTAAGATCTCCAGCTGAATTGTATATTCTTAAACTACAAATCTTGTCGTTCAGTAATTGATTAAATCTATAAAAGTTCTTCAATCAAAAACTGTGAGTGATTTTGTATTTTGTTGATTGATTAATAATAATAAGCACAGTTGCACTAATGGCCTGTTTCCACTGAGTGGTGCAGTACGGTACGGTATGGGTCGGTACGGGTCACCTTTATCAGGCTTAAGTTTCCACTGTCAAAAGAGTACCATTGGTTATGACAGAAAGTTTCAGTCTATGTCATTCTTGCTCAAGGAAATGTCTAAAGTAAAGCTGTACCGGTCGTTCAGATATATGAGAAGCACTTCTCACAAAATAGATGCTTTAAACCAGGGGTGCCCAAACTCGGTCCTTGAGGGCCAGTGTCCTGCAAAGTTTAGTTCCAACCCCAATCAGACACACCTAAGCTAGCTAATCAAGATCTAACAAGGCTTTCTAGAAATACTTGCAGGTGTGTTGAGGCAAATTGGAGCTAAAATCTGCAGGACATTGGCCCTCCAGGACCGAGTTTGGACACCCCTGCTTTATGATATACGAACATGATATCTAAGTGTATAAGTGTTTTCTATGAACATGATCTGATTATAACTGCAGATCAATGATAGAAGAAATAGCCTACTGCAATGTGTGCAATTATTTAAAATATATAAATAAATGCAGCATATATGAACACAGTCTCTAATATGTTACTAATTACAGATAAACTACACACAGCATAATTTAGTCCTTATTTGGGTTCAAAAACAACACGCAACATATAGCCTACAGTCAGTGCAAACCTCTCATTTGTATTTTTAATCTTCACCAGCACATGTGACCTCTGTTAGAGAATAATTCTGTCATTCTGAGTTCATAATAGTCCAAAAGTTGATGATAATAGTTAAACATGGCAGTTTGTTCATGTTTCAGGTTGCTGAAAAAATCATTTGCTCATTTGTTTGTTCGGGCTTCTCCTTTGTTTTTTCGCGCTTCACTCTCACGTTTGTCCGTTTCTGAAAGGATCAGATGTCAGAAGCACTTCAATAATCAATCGCACGTTATTATCATTAGCTCAAGAAGTTAGTTGTTTCAGATATAGACACGCGGCAAACTCTCTGGAGAAAGTGAAAGCGCTCATGCTTTAGACGGCCTTGTAAACACCAACAAGGTAGATTCTGCTCTTCTTTTTGGCTTTGTGGCTGTTCATCAAGATGACGACAAGGTTTGTTTGAGCACAGGTTGACTATGGCTTGTTATTATATGTATATATTATTACGATGTAATGTCTCGGCTGTGTATTTAAAAATGGCGATTCCTTTGTTTTCATTCGCATGGCTTGTGCACAAGCTAGTGACATATCTCTGTAAACCAATAGCGTTCAGTTGCGTGTCTGGCTCCGCCTTTTGGTACACTTTTGTTGTGCTAGGTACCCTTTGGAAATGGTACCCAAAAAGTGGTACGCTACGGTTTGCTATTTGGTACCTTTTGACAGTAGAAATGACCATTGAAGCATACCAAACCGTATCATAACACTTAGTGGAAACAGGCCATTAAAGAGCCACACGGATCCGATTTACTGTTACACATACATTTTCAGTCTTGTTTTTTTCATAATCGTTGGAGGCCAATATCAGAATTATAACTGACTTTTAATCAATTGCACAGCCCTATGCAAATATGTGATCTGTTTTGATTAGTTTGAATGGGTGAGGGTTAATGTTGAGTCCAGGGGTCACTTGATTTCTTACCGTACACCAGCAGTGTGTAGTGATCAGCTGCACGGCCGTAATTATTATGCGCCTGACAGAGGTAGGTGCCATTGTGTGATTGGCTGAGACGAGACATGTGGAGGATGCTGCCGGTTTTCTCCGCCCTCTCAGGAAGAGTGTCGTTCACTCTTGACCACTGGATGTCACGTGGTCTAGAAAGGAAGTGGAAAATCACATAGCATTAAAGAAGCAATCAAGAATTTATCAAAGACAGAACAAAGGCATTAAAAGAAAAGCTCAAAATCAAATCTTCTCCAAATATTGAGGCACCAGAGACTGATAATAGAAATAAGGTAATATAAAAAAGGCATAAAAGAACTACAATCTGTGTAAGACTTGTATATTTTATATCAGAAAATATAATTTGTTTTTAATCCACTGTTTTTAATCCCCTGACATAATTTAACATCTACTTCAGCACATTTTGAAAGTAATAATTATTACAGAAATGATACCGAGAAATGTAATAAAATGTTTTCACAAAAGTTTTTGTTTTTAAACAAATCACCTAAATAGACATACATAAAGACATTATTCTTAACAAACATTTGTGGTTATTATCCACAATAACCCACTTAAAGGAACCCCACTTTTTTTTCGTAAAGATTCTCATTTAACAGAACCCCTAGAGCAAAACAGTTGAGTTTTACCATCTTTAAATCCATTAGGGTGATCTCCAGAACTGGATGAAGCACTTTAAGCTTAGACTCTTCTGTTGTTACATTGTGTACTAAGACCGATGGAACTTTAAAGAGCCCCTATTATACATTAAAAGGGTCATATTTTGGTTTTGGGGGTCTCCAACAACAGGTTGATATGCATGCAAGGTCATAAAATACTTTCATGGTCTTATAATATGCACTTATTTTTACCTAATTATCCCTACGACTCCCATATGATTCGTTCAGCGATTCAAGTGTTCCCAAACGCCGCAATGCTAATCTGCACAGACTGGTGCGATGACCCAGTCTGTTGCGATTGGTCGACTGCATTCATACCGAGACAGAGAGAATCACGTGTATGTGTGAGCCCACAGCAGGAGTGCATTAAAGCAATGCAGTTAAACACCAGCATATTGCACAAACGCATTTAATTCGTAAAGAAAGCGGCATGCACCACGTTTTCACCCTCGTTTTAGACGTGACATAAGAATATAAAGAGTTAACCAGATAGAGTACAAGCTGCGTGGAGTGGTTACAAGTAACAAAACACAATTAAATACACATTTTGTAAGCTAGTGTAAACAAGGAGGCAACCATTTTAATCGCACATAAGTTACTTACAATTGTGAAATGGAGGAAGAAGCTGGTCCATGAACTGTGTGCTGTAAAGTTTCTTTCAAGCTCTGACAAAGTCCCATACATCAATGGTCTTTTCTGATCCTTCCTTTAACAAACGGCCGACGAATGCCCCGTTGTGAGCATGTAGATTGCTTAAGCACTCGTCAGAAAAATGACGGAAACAGCACAAGGCTGGGGCTATAGTGCTGAGGTACTGTATATTTGCATAAATAAACTTTAACCACTGACTCTTCACAGCCTCATATTTGGGTAGGGAAAATAACACTAACTTACCCTCACACTTCAAAACACAGCATCTTCGCAACATGATTCAACCTCGATCTGTTACAGTGTCTTCTTCTTTTTTTTATTGCTACAGTATTTGTGGGCGGGGCTGGGGGTTTAAATTTTTCCATGTGTGCGCGCGCAACAAATGAGCGGGGCTTGTGTTCCGAATCAATGTCACGCAGACACGGCTGAAGATGTCACGCTAACATGTGCAATAATATTACGCAATACCTGAAAATAATCCCCATCTAGGTAGCTAGGTAACAGCGCTGTGAGAAGCCATTAGTCTAATCTGATTCAATGATTTATGCTAAGCTAAGCTAATAGTGCTCCCGCTACAAAAGGAGGTCAGCTGAATGTATTCAAAATTGGTAAAACTGAACTGTTTAATTCTAGGTGACTTTTAATTTAATTAATGACTTTAGGATTTTGCTGCAAGATAGAGACTATTTTATATACATTCACATACTCTTTGCAGAGAAGAGTGCAGAGCAGTACAGTCCTAGCAGATAATACCAGGCAGACAGAGACAAAAGAGCATGAAAGTAGGAGATTACCAAACACACACACACACACACACACATTCACACACAAACAGCTGCAAGGTGATCCACAGCAGCAGGAGATACATGGAAAACTGTAGGGCAAAACGCCCGAGGCTTGTGTTCTGAGCCCACCGCCTGTGAACCGCCTCATCCCTCATCCCGCCTGGATACAATACAAGTCTACGTCATCACCGGGAGTAATCCCATGGGACACTTTTAATTACAGCCCTCACAGGATTCAGGACACATACCACACAAATTCTCTCAGCCACACATACAGCATAAGCCAACCAGAGCAGTCTAGGGATAATAAACACACCCCTCCAACAAATGCAGACTGTGTTTAATTGGTGATTAATGTCGGATGAACATGATCGTAATGGCTTTATAAGCAAGCTGCGCGACGCAGTGTAACTGTGAGTTCAGCTACCGTAGAGAGGCATCTGGATCCATCTTTCATCCCTCCCATCAATACACTCATTTATCTCAACCTATCCAGAGAGCGTCTCTGCGGGCGGCCGGTCTATTCTCATTTCTCATCACCGCATTCTGTAATCTTCAAACATGCCCCTACAATTAAACATTTACACGTTTCGTACTCTCCTTCTCCCCACCGCATAAATCACGAGGTCTATCATTTCTCTTTCCTGGCTAAAACCCCTCGCAGGCCATCTTTCTTCCCCTCCCTCGCTCCATCATTCCCTCATTTGGGCGTAAAATGAGTGGCAGCTCTATCTGTCCATCTTTCATTTCTGTAGCCGGTCTCTTACGAGGCTCTGGAGAGCTTTAATGGCTTTCTGCTCACTGGCTCTTAGGGAGAACAGACTCAGTGACCACAGACAAAAAAAAAAAAAAAAAAGACAAAGACAAAGACAGAGACAAAGATAAATATGTCTTTTGAAGAAAGAAAGTGTTTACTTTGACACTGCTGAAAAGAGGGACACTTTTTTCCTTCAGAATAAGATGTTTAGTGATGGAAGTGGGAAAAACCTGGCAGTTAAAAGTCAAATGCTGGTGGAGGACACTCAATTGTATTCGGAATATTGTTGTTCATTTAATATATATTAATGCAGTTTTTAACTGTTTGTTTTATTTTATAGTATTTGAATGTATTTGAT
>CAIGQZ010033112.1:9398758-9434254 GCA_903798205.1 Danio tinwini
ACACACACACACACACACACACACACACACACACACACACACACATTCTGCTTGTGTTAGATATATAAACGCCCTTTTGTCTTCTACCTTTTGTAAACCATTTCAATGTAAATACTTTTTTTTTTAGCTTCAAACCAGCTGCTAATGTAGTAGCTTGTAGATGCGCTAGCTACTTTCTCAAAAGGGAAGTTTGTAGCTCGACTACTTTTAATTAGTTAATTTCAATAGCAGTTTGTTGTTTGGAAGCTAGGCTTTCAAATTAACTTCTCAAACTCTGAATCACACAATAAAGATCAAACGAGTAAAGCAACATAAAAAAGAGAAGATGAAAAGGAGAAAAAAACAACAGACGAGCGTTTTTAACTAGCATCTCTCACAGGCCAGCTGACACAGAACATCACATAAATACAACAGAGAAAACAGAGGCGCTGAGAACCCGTATTAAAAATAATTTTGCTTTGAAACCAAGGTGAGAGAAAAATCAATTGTCAGAAAATAATAATAATAATAAAAGCAAATAATGACGGCAGGGGCTGGACAGACCTTTTTGGGACAGAAATCACACAAGCCCGTTCTGTATTGAGCGGCGCTAAATACTCCTTTTCTCTCAAGTTCTTTTTTAAAGCTCTTTGTGCGTAGATGACAGTGCTCTGGAGATGCGACCCTCTGCCATCGGCTCACCCGATGTGCTGGATCCATAAGATGATTACAGCTCTGAAAGAAGCCAGAATTTTCAACACCTGGCTGCATTTGTCTGTGTTTCTTGCTGGAAACTGTGAGGATGAGGGAATGTGTGAGGGAAGAAGTAAATGAACAGATTTATAATTCAGTTCAGTAAACGGGTGAGTGGATGAATCAGTAATTAAGAGGTACAAAGAATCACTGAATGAATAAATCAGTGAACAAGTAGGAGTTGATTAAGATTATTATTGATTTTGTAAGTGACAAAATTGTCAAAAACTAGAGAGTTAGTGAATACATTAATAAGTGAATGAAACAAACATGACTGAATGACTTCATTAAGTTACATTGAACAACAGAGTAAATGATTCACTCCATGAATCAGTAAGTGAGCAACTGAGCAAGTGAGTGAGTTGGTGAATAAATAACTGAATGCATTACTGACTCAGTGAGCCAATGATTCGGTGTGTTGCATTAACTGAATAAGTGATCTATTGGCTTGTTTAGTTGAGGTCAGTAGAGCTGCTCTACTGTTGAATCACATCCATTAACATGCATGTTCATATTGAAACTGAAATGAACACTCACTAAAATGACTCCAAGCTGAACTGATGTACTGAACTTGTTTCACACTGATGCACCGGACTACTTTTTGCCTGTTCATTTTTTTTTTTTTTTGGACTGCAAAACTGTATAAAGTGTTGTGGAAAAAAGTGAGTTAAAGATTAGGCAAGATAGTCGTACAATATATTAACAAGTGAGTTATTGAATTGATGGATGTACAAGTATTTGAATGAACGAATGAATGAACGAATAAATGAATGAATGAATGAAGGAATAATTGAATGAATGAATAACTGAATGAACGAACGAATGAATGAATGAATGAATGAATGAATGAATGAATGAATGAATGAATGAATGAATGATTCTTTGTTAAGTAAACAAGTAACAGGTTTATATTGAGCAGCAGTGATTCGTTGATTGAGAGTTAAAATGGATGATTGAATCAGCGATGATGGTTGTTAGTGATTCACTGAGAATGTGAATCACAATATGAATCCTTTAGTGAGTGAGCAAATGATTAAATGAATAAGAGTTACTGTAAATACTGATTTACTGATTCAGTGTGAATGATTCAGTATGTTGCATTAACTGAAAGAGTGATACACTAGTTGTACATTAGAGTGAATCTTTCCAACATGAACTTTTTTATGTCACTACTGTATTTTACTACATTACTTTATCAAAGTATTTTTATTTGAGGAAACTTATTTTTACTTTTTTTGGGGCCAAATTAATTAACTTACGCCAGAGCAAGCTGATATTTTTCCATTACCCTGTCAGGCTTAAATTTGTATTTGAGAGTAAATATAAGGTAGAGTGTATTTAAATTAGTGCTGGACAAAGATTAATTGTGACTAATCTATCCAAAATAAAAGTTTGTTTTGACAAAATTGACATAACATACATGTGTGTGTTTGTTATATATATTTCAAGAGTTCACACTTAGATATTGCTTGATAATAATAGCAGGTTTGGCTTGCTGTCCCGGGAATATATATGTATGTATATACACATACATTTTCTCAAATATATTCATGCGTGCATTTGTATATACCTAATACATATACACAGTACACACACACACACATATATTATGTCAAAACAAACCTTTGTTTTAGATTCGACTAATGGGATTCATTTTTGCCCAGCACTAAATTAAATGAATCACGCAATGGGATTTGCTAATGTTATTTGTTATTTGCACCATTATTTAATGCCAAAAAAGTATGTCCTTAATTTTGTGCTGTAAGTGGCTGCAGTTGTTGCTGAAGGAGGTATTGCTGGGGAAAAGGATTTTTTCCACATGTAATCATTTATTTGAAATGCCAGAAGGACACATCATTCGAACATATTACTTTGTGCCATGTTATTTTGTAAAATTTGTTTCAGGATTTAAAATATGACTTTGAACACGCTATTTATTTTCTTGCATTATCCATGGTCTATTTTTTCCTGGGACAGTCACGTATCTCAGCTCTTTTTTAGTATCCTGCGAGAACAACCTAATCAAAGCTAACCAAGCTCATCGTAGAAAAATATTACCACCCATTCACAATTCATAATTGATTAGCTTGCAGTAAGAAAAGTCTGAGCAGATGAAATCATGGTGAATGAACTCATAACTAAAGCACTCACTTGCCTCTGCAATCCTAGTTCCTTCAGTATAAGCAGCTCTTCTTACACCTGAACTATCAAACACAAACAGTTGCAAGTGTCCTCACTTTCATTAAGCTTGTATTTATTAGCTAATGACGCATGTTCTTCACCCCCCCCCCCAAAAAAAAATACATATATATTTTTATGTAGTGGCCTACTTCAGTTCAATGCGTACCATAGCTGCTTATAATTAAAAATACCTGTTTTATGAAGTAGTCAAAGTTTGACGTCATTAATATTGATTCCTCTGTGTTCCTGCATGTAAGTCAATCATCCGCACATTATGAGCACTGGCTCTGCTTATTTGCTGCTTTGCTAATTTGTGGCCTTGCTTATTTCATTAGTCGACATAAATTACATCTGTGATCTTTAATTTGATGTGTTTATCAAGTTTGGCTCTTAATAAATTACAGTGCAAACCAAATCCAGACAAGACTCAATATGCAATGACAATACCAAAAAATTTTTTGTATTTTTGTAGATGTGAAACAAGGAATTTGCACCTAAACTTAAAACATGGCTTACAGAAAGGGTTAGATATGAGGAAAAGGTTTGATATAATATTAGATGACTGCAGGTAAACCAAAGACACTTTTTCATAGATTTTGAATTCCAAATATTTGTAATTGGGAATTTATTTGCATTGGTATTTTCTAAATATTGAGTATTGAAAGATTATGTATGTATATGTGTATGTTTTTTCGGCTTTTGTATATAATAAGCCCTCCTGTTAATTTTATATTCTTTTTCAAATATTTCCCAAGAGAAATATATGTTAATAATATGTTATTACTTAACAGAGCAAGCACATTTTCTCTTCTGGAGAAAGAGGTTTTCATTATTTTTCTCTTCTGGAGAAAGTCTTTTTTTTAAGTTTGGTAGGATTAAAAATCATTTTTATAACAATTTTAAGGTCAATATTATTTGCCCCTCTTAATAAATATATTTTGTAGTTGTCTATAGAATAAACCACTGTTGTCTTGGCTAATTTACCTAAACATATAAAATAACTAGGTCATTATGTTAACTAGGCAAATATAAGTATACTTATATATATACTTATATATATATATATATATACTTATACTTACTAGTTAACATAATAACCTATAGTTAAGTTTAGGCTTAAAAAGGCACTTTAAGCTAAATACTAGCATCTTGAAAGATATCTAGTACAATATTACAGTATTTACTGTCATCATGGAAAAGAAATTAGCTATTATAAATTAGCTATTAAAGCTATTATGTTTAAAAATAAGTAAAATCTCATCTTCGTTAAACAGCACATGAGAAATATTTTTTAAATAATTAAAGATTTCACTGGAAGGCAAATCATTTTGGCTTCAGTTGTATTTCTATGCATATATGCTTTATGGAAGTGTAGGATTAAGTATTTGTACATGTGGGTCTATACTTTTATACAGTATGTTTGTCATTGCATTGTGTGTCTTTTTTTTAAGGGTTGAGGAATTGTTCTTTTAAATGTGAAAAGCTTTATCTATATAGTTTTCTCAAGTATTTATTTTTTGTACCACACCCACCACTGTTTGATTGAATGGATCAGTCAATTATTCCTTGTGTTGCACCAAAGACTATAGAATACAAAAAAAAAAAAACATGCATAGTTTTGAATGGGGAAAAAACAACAATCAATATGGGCACTCCAGTAAAGGAGGCTCAGTCCAGGCTTGTTTTCTTTTAAACAGCTTTCGCAGTTTTATTTGTTATGAACCCTTAGGGGTTGGCAAACGCTCTCAAAATGCTTTCCCTCACAGACATTAGAAATATATCAACATAAAGCTTGAAATCTCTAATTTTCCCCCAAACAACTACACTTGAAATTAAATGTTGTCTGGTTTTGTAATCAACAAATGTGAGCTCTTTTATATCTGACCTGATTATGTAAATTAACTTCTACTTCCGCCATTAAAATGCACAGCATTTCACAGCATCCATTCGAGAATGTTATTGTGTAACAAGTTATTAAATATTACCGTAGTTACATAGCTTGATTGGCAGGGTAATACAGCCCAACAGCCTGAAAGGATGTTGATGTCATGAACTTGATCCCTTTAGGTGTTCATGTGCATTAGCTTGGGCAAATTTGAAAAAAAAAGTAGCTTGAATGTTAAAAAACAAAATTTAGGAGACAGTTGTCACATTACATTGGTGATCCTAAATATGAAATGTAATCATAACATTGACAGTTTTGAAGAATCTGATGTTTCCCCATTCAAGGGGACTTTAGTAGCACTCATAGGGACTTAAAGGGACTTTAGTAATGTAATGTAATGTAATGTAATGTAATGTAATGTAATGTGTATTTATATAGTGCCCATACACCCAAAGTGCTTTACAATCATGAGGGGAGTCTCTTCAGACCACCACCAGTGTGTAGCATCCACTTGGATGATGCGACGGCAGCACTCATTGAACTTAATGAATGAGACAGTGACTATGCTTTCATGGACATTAGTAATCTAATTATTTGCTTTAATCTGAAGAAGACAATAATAAGATTTTTGAATGTTCTTTTCATGTTCCCATTTTCCCAAACTTCATGTTCCCATTTTACATGTTATAATACATAGTTCATCTATAATACATAGAGCATTTGATTGTTAATTTTGCGACTATTTCAACTGCAGTTAATTACTCACACTATATATGCAAACAGACAATGGCAGATACAAATTCTCAAGTAACAGGCCACCTCTGCCACTTCATTCACTAACTTTTCCTTCATGTGCCCCTAACAAACTCGAAGGTGCTGTATGAGAGTACACAATAAGGACTGGTGGGAGATTTCTGAGCTTAGTCCTTGTTTCCTGGTCACGCCAAACATTTGCTCTCTTGCTTGAAGCCATTCTCATTTGTTGGTCGTCAAACACCTGACAACTGTCGTGTGTGTATTGAAAGCCAGGGTTTTCTGATGAATGTCCGTGCCAGAGTGGAGTAACATGTATAATTTCTCATTGTTATGACGGGCTTAGATTATATTACGACCATAGTGTCATCCCTCTTTGGAGTAAAACTGAAATAATATGTTTGTCATTGCTTTTTCTGTACGCCAAAATATTTGCTTCGCCAGGATCTACCAAGCCAACTTAGAGGTCAGTGGAACTGGATCAATGGATTGGAAACAACTGTTTCGTGAGTTACTTGCCTTTTTTAAGTGTTAATTCTTTTTAAGTAAATTCCTTTGTATGCAAGATATACTTCTGTGTTTTAGAAGTTTTAGTCAGTTTGGATGCTGATTGGACCAGTTTTGAACAAGGTTTGTTAAGATGGCTGAGAGTACACGAAACAGCCTTGAGTATGAAACATAATGTACTTGGTGTGTTTGTGTTTTCTATTTGTTTGTGGATCATTATTACAGGTCTGGGGTCAGCTCTGAATAGCTGGATATTGTTCAGAATAGTATGCACACAAACGTGAAAATCTGTGTTTTTAACCAATCAGGTTAAACGCCTACATGTATGATGCAGGTAATGATGTTATGTGAGAGTATAATTGTTGTTGTTTTGAGATTGTGAGCGACCTTTAAACTCTTTGCGAGTGTTAAAGCTGGCTTCTGCTGATGAAACTGCAAACTATCTTCAGGAAACTGTTTTATTCGACTCTCTTACTCCGGCTCTTCTACATCTGACCAACTAGTCATTTTTGTGTTAAAATTGTCGGTTCCACAACAGTATCCTGTCACAAAATATAGTGAAAAGTACTACAAAATGATAATAGTTTGTTTGAGGTGTTTACATGTCTGTACTGCACTTCAATAATGTGACCAAAATAGGAATACAAATTCTGAATTCGATTATGTTTCAGTCGGATTAAGGTCATCAAAAATCTGTTTACATCTTAGACTCTTAAGCATCGTCTTACTCTGATTAAAATCCATGTATGTATTAAATAGTGTCCATGTATGCATACTCAGTAACTAAATGAGTGAATCCAAGTATCATATACTAGAGTGAAAAAGCGATGCATTGAACAAACATGCAAATTACTGAATAAATGAGTGATAAGTTGAGCAAGCGATTGAGTGCTCTTTCATGGCACGTGTATGTACCCACTGGATCCATGTTCCACACAACAGGAGTAAAAGAGCCTCACTAAAGGAGATAAATGCCTTCGCTCATGCTAAATGGCAGGGAAATGTCAGCGCATTGTCCAGTCGGTGTCACCTTTAGTCACGCCTCATTTACATACCTCACAGATCTGGCCAATCTGAAGGAATCTCTTGGAAAGGGCATATGCTGATAGGCTCTTGTATTCATGACCGCTGAGGGATATTTACGCCCTGCTGCCTGCTAAAAGACTGTTATCGGGATTCATTAGTTAGCAAGCAGAGGTTTTCATTTGCGTTTAGACCAGGGCACTCAAGCAGTAAGGGCAGCCTGGAGCTGTCATGATCGTGCCGTAGAATCCGCCCGATATTAAAAGTCTGAGAATTGTTAGGAAAAAAAAAATGTGTCTGGAAATAGTGGTGTTGAATGGCTCAAAAGAGGGGTGATTTAGCTCCTACAAAATGGTCCAATTACGTGCACTTATAAAAGCAGAGATCATGGATACTAATTCAGCTTTTAGCTTTTGTGGTTCTTTCTGTTTCTGCCAATTTCATTCTTTTTCTTGATTCCCCCTTTTTCAGTGAATTACGTATGCTTTTTGAGTCTTTTCTGAAGCCGGGGTTATGAAGGCAAGGATGAAAACACATTACATATCATGTAAAACGAGGGTGACGGAGAGTCATCACTTAAAGGGATTTCATTTTTGAGTGATAGTGACGGCTGAGATGGAAAAAACAAAGGTTATTACATAAAAGGATCTTTAAAAAGAGATTGAAATAAGGTGTAATCAGTTAAAAAGGATTTCAGGAAGACTGATGGCGCCGGTATAAATATATTCCAAAGATGATAAAAGATAACCAGCATGAAATGAGACTGCTCCATGGCTAGCACGGACTCCAAGGTTGTGTTTAACATATTTACCACTTACCAGTGCTACAAGAGAGCCATTAATGCATAAGGAATGTGTCTGATGAACTCAGTGTCAGAGAACAAGTGATCAATATGTTAATGATGTAATGTAAAAAATGAAGAAACACTTAAATAAGACAATAACGTTATGTGATGCAGCAGTTGATTGTACATTGACATACAAAATATGCAAGTTTTAATTATGTGATCAATGAGGATATTAGATTAATTCAATGTTTAGCACTGATGCAGTTTATATTATTAGGGTAGATTGTGTCCACTTCAAATAAAACAGTAATCTTTTTTTATTAGGAGATTCAAGTGACAAAGATTTGAGAAAAGTCACATTGTGAAGTACTTCGGTTGAAGAAAATTATTATAATTTTAAGATATAAAGTCAGTCTACAAGAAATATGTTGCAATAGCAAGATCTGTAGCTATATAAGTGAGCTAATGTGCATTTTGAGAGTCAGTTGCACTGGGACATATCAGAGGTTTCCTTTATTTATAAAAACAAATAAAACAAATCTAATCCTTTTTTTGTTATAACTATACAAATAAGAATTTTATAATTGATAAGCTTGAATGAACTCATAACTAAAGCACTCACTTGCCTGTGCGATCTTAGTTCCATCAGAAATCTAATAATAAAATTAGTTTTATGTAATAAAAGTTTATTCTAAAATTTATACGATTTTGGAACGACTTCCTTGACGTAGGGTGTCGTGGGGATTCATAAACGACAAATGGGCATCGTGACACAAGATTCAATCATTTCTTCTTGTGTAATATGTGGCATAGTTCACGACAACAGATACCATGCTGTGACGCCTCTCGACACCATTGCAGTAGGTCTAGCATATTTAAGTTTTCCTCGATCTTCATGACTAGTTCTGTCATGTGGGTGACACTGGGCAATAGGAGCACATAATTTCTCGGTTAAATCAGTGGGTGCTGCCATTAATGGACCAGTCAGGTAATAAAAAAATTGGCTATTTTATTTAGGCTAGATTATTATTTTATTTAACAAACCAACACAATCTCACTGCAACTACTAGTTGCTAAAACAACTAGTTTTTAGCACTGAAGCATAGCGGACTTGTTTTTAAGCACTTCACCTCAAATGTTATTTGTTATTCTTGCTAATAGATAATTGACCGACAAAAAATACATTAAAATTAAGATAACAATTATAGCAAACAAAATTAGTTTCAAAAATATATTTTTTTCCAAGACAAATATACAAATAATTTTTTTGTTTTTGCCCCTCCACTACTCAACTGTGCGGGTGGATGATTTGTTTCGCTCCAAGGAAAATAAGGATTTAATTAACGCTTCACTGTAGTTGTTGTATCACAAACCTACATATTTATAATTTTTTTTATATTTATAAATTTGCTAATTTTTTAATATGTCATTATTTTAAAGATTTTATCTGATTGCAATTGATTTTTCCATGCTGCTGATGTGCTTTTATTTTCTTCGTCTCACTCGTGGCAAGTTCAGGCGCGGGAGTGTTTAATAAGAAACCTATGGCTGGAAAATATACATTTAGATTTCTAAGGAAGCATACGTTTGATCTTATACATAATGAATGTCCTTAAATAATGTAGTTATTAGTCATCAGTAGGGCCAGACGGAATCTGCTGACGTTTTTTGCAATTTCTGCTAAGAGTTTTGATAAAAATCTGCGAATTTCTGCGGAATTATTTTGGGAGTATCATAACTAAAACCTTAATATTTTAAATAAAAAATTATGTCTTAAACTTTAATTTAATGTTTTAAATGCAAATCCAATTAGATTCACTTTATTTGGTTAACAAAGCAAGTCTCTCATGTAATATATCTACTAAAAGACAGAAAATATTACTTTACACACTGCATTGTGCATAAATCAAATGAACACTTTCATATTAGTCAATAATATTAATGTAATTAATTTAAAAACGAAATAAATTTAGATTTACACACATTTACTCAAGTAAATAAACAGAATTAATGATGGGTTAAAAATCTGCGGAATTCTGTGGAAAATCTGCAGACTTCTGCATGTGCAGATTCCGTGTGGGCCTATCAACAAGCATCAGTGTTTATTAAGATTAAAACAAGATTTAAAAAATATATATTGAGATAAAAAAAATCGTTGTGGCAACACTTGTGACTGCTTTAGGAAATAAAACTCGTTGTAAACTTCACAGGATGACTGATCATGAAGAAACGCTTAGTCTGGCACATTTGTTACCCACAACAAGTCAAGATTTTATCAAGAAAAAAAAAAATCGATAATCTGACATAGTGACTTTCGTAACCGACAATAAAAATTGTGTGGTCTGACTGGGGCTTAAACCAAAGAAAAATTAATTAATAAATGAAGTCACAATATTGTGACATAAAGGGAAAATTATGAAAAATAAATGTGCAACTTTGGAAATAAAGTCAGATTTGTAGATACAGTTATTAGTGTTCCTGTTGCAATAAATTAACTATTGTGATATATACTGTGTGGTGTGTTTATACTTGCATTGTGGTTTTATTGGTTCATTTGTTACAATGACTGTTTTACCATTTTCACATGTGAACGTGAAGCACGTGGTTTTCTGTAAGGGTGTGATGGTATGTTCATCACTTGGGAACCTTTTATGATGCCTCCGGTCCATGATGCAATCATATTTCAATCAATCTGAACCAGAGTTTGTTTAGAAGTGGACTGAGACCTTTTCAAACACCTCAAAGTTTGTTTCATGCTTAAATGCGAATGTTTCGATTGGCAGTGGGGCTGGGCGAATAATCAAAAGGAATTTTCATGCGATGTACTTTCCAAGTTTGTATGAGTTTCCTCCAGGTGCTTCGGTTTCCCCCACAGTCCAAAGACATGCAATATAGATGAATTGGGTAAACTAAAATTTGCCATAGTGAAGGAGTGTGTGTGTGAATGAGACAGTTTATGAGTGTTTGCAAGTTCTGGGTTGCGGCTGAAAGGGCATCTGTTTTATAAAACATATGCAAAAGTAACTGGCGGTTTGCTCTGCTGTGGCGACTCCTGATAAATCAAGGACTAAGCAAAGAACAGTGAGTGAGTGAATTTTCATGTGCATTTCGTCAGTAAAGCTGGTTCTAGTAAATCTCCAGCATGTGCATTTAGATGAAGAAGCATATACACAGAGGCGTTGTACACTAATAAGCTACAAAAAAAAAAAAAAAAAAAAACGTCATTAAAACCAAATCAGATACAGTTGTACTTGTTGTATAATCTAATCTAGTCAGCTCTATGTAGTAAATGCTGCACTATTAAAATGTGTTTTTACTCCAAACTAAAATAAATCCTACTGTGTGATGATTCCATAGTCGTGTGTGTATATTAGTCAGGCTGAATCAATGAAAGCAGTTAAATCTTGTTTATTTAGCAATTGCTATAAGGACTTCCCAGGTTTCTTTATGGGCATTTGGAGTTTCAGTGAGAGCATCTCTGGCTTTCAGAGGAGTGATCACACAACCGTGATTCCTAACAAGATGTGCTTGACAGCTTTGACATTCCTAACAAACAATCACAGCTATGTTCAATTGCGTTTGCAGTTTCATTTTGATTAATTACCCAGCCCTTTTGGCAGTGTTCAAATGATTCAAATTAATCACACTAAATTATTAATGAACCAAAGTTAAGTTTAATCTAACCATATGTACAAAGTGAACAAACCCATACTGTAAAATCACAATTCTAAAACAAAACCATGACAATTCATAGCCTTTTGATTTAGTGGCTAATTCAAATTAATTTGTAGAATCTAATTCCTACATTTCTGTACAATTTGCTCATTCCCCGATGAGAGTTAGGTTAGGGGTGGGGTTTGGGGTAGGCATGGGCCAGTATAAGTCTCTAACGATATGATAACCTTGCATAAAAATATCACAGATTCACAGTATTGTGATTACTGCTCTAAAATATATTCTTTTTAAAAAACGAAAACTTTTTTCAGCTTTGAACACAATGGCTGTGTCTGAAATCACATATTTTCATACTATATAGTATGTATTAGTAGCCAAGAAGTATGTCAGAATTAATACAATTCAAACAGTATGCGAGTACACGGATGACCTACTACTTCCGGCAAGATTCCAAAGTGTGCATCCGATGCACCGCGACAGCATTCATGAATGAAAGTGAAGCGGGTATGTCACGTGATGATGACAAAATGGCTTCCATAGTACATCCGAGCTCCATTCATACTACTCTCATTTATACTGTACGGAACATACTTTTCTATCGATCAATGAGTACATTCAGATTTAAATGCAGTACCTGCTCAGTAGTAGGCGATTTCAGACACAGCCAATATATTTTATTTTGAGAAACATTTAAAATACTTTGAAACAGTAAACTTGTCAGGCTAAATAAATCAAATGAAGACCTGCTATCTTCATTAGTTTCAAAAACACAGATTTCTTTACAATTTAAAATAACATCTTTGGGTATCTTTTCTGCTGAAGATACTGTTTTAAAAAAAAAATCGTACATATACCGGAGGAATGGTATAACATAATACTTTGGCAGTTTGAAAACCCTTGACATTTCCAAACTGTGGTATACCTTGTAAATGGTTATTGTCTCATGCCAAGTTTGGGTTCACGTCTTCTTTTAAAAATCATATGCTTTCATAGGAATTAAATGACAATATGTAAAATATTTCAGATTCCTTGTGAAATCAGGCTGTATAAAATTGTTTCTTTGTTTTTTTTCCCAACAATCAGTTCTTTAAACTGCAGCATGCACTTGCAGCTAATGTAAAGTGATACGAGCATGCATAATAAATTAAATGTGCCACAGTAACTTTGTGTGAACACAAATTCTGCTGTTTTTAAAAAAAGACCAGCTAGCAATTATCATCCTAGCAGTGGCAGTTCTCACCTCGGGTTCCATTGAAGAAGAGCGTCTGTCTGCGTGGGTTCTGGATGACCACGATTGAACCATCGTAATTCTGGAGACGGCAGGAGATCTGAGCCGTTCCTCCCTCCAGCACGGTCACGTTCTCAGCCTGGACGGCCTGCCCCCTTGCTGAAAAACAGAGGCCCACTTTAGCGTACGACTCTCATTTGGTGAATTTAAACATTTATGAAGGTGTTTTTTGATGGACAGAAGACAAAAGTGGCACATGGAGCAATTCTGAAGACAGAAATACCTCAGTGACCAATTAACACCTCGCTCACGTAACTACCTCGGTGCTTAGAAGTGTGAACTATGCAGAAGAGCAGAGACCGAGCGAGTGAAAAAAAGAAAATAATGAGAGACTGACAGATAGACGGAGACGACGGAGGGGAGAAAAAGAAAAGAAAAGGGTCCTAATTAAGTGCTGGTAAGACCAATAGCATCGTTATCTTTATCCATTACTGTGGGCTGACACACTTCTCTCTTCCATCTGCTCCATCTGACATCCAGCTTGTGAAAGCACCATTAATGACGACTCTTTCTAAGGAATGAACTTGGATCAGTCGAACGCAGGAACACAGAACATCTACTGGCTGCTAAATCGAACAAAACATCATGTTCTGGGTAAAGCTCATCTACTGTTGATGTTTATTATAGCAGTATAGAGGGGGTTGAACATGAGGTCATCTCCGCTGACCCATGTGAACATGTTTCTGGAAGCCACAGCACATCATTAGCCGTGTTCTTCGACGGGAGCCTGTCTCTGGTGGACTCTAATGATTCACAGGCCTGACACAGAGGCATCGCGTTCTTCACTAGAACAGACTCCATCTGATGACATCACAAGGATCAGTCGGGTAAAACTGTCACATCGGCTGGTTTGTTGAGACCTGTCGCCTCCATATCCCCCTTCACCTGGCCGAGACATAATGTCTGACATGCTCAGACTGATGTGTTACAGACATGCTGTGTGACAGCAGGGCTGGACATAGCTGGAGATTGGAACCAACAGTTGGTTGAGTTCTTACAGGTGACTCATTTTTACTCCAAAACACCAAATAATATTTCTTCAGCTATAGGCACTGATTTTCTAGGGGTTGAAACTTGATTGGATTTGCTGCCGTACCATTGCTGCAACAGGAGCAATGATATTACGCAGCGCTGTTACCTAGTTACCTAGCATAGGGGCTATTTTCAGGCGCTACATAATAACATTGCACCTGCTGCAGCCATGGTACAGCAGCATAGTTCCTTGATTGTTACGCCTGAATGAGAGTTCCTAACCATTTCCACCTAGAAAATTGTCTTACAATATAATGTAAAACAGAATAGTCAAGCTTTAAATAATGAATTAAAACTCTTTTTTGACATTTTTAAGCCAGATGTTAACGGTATAATCTGTTTCGAAGATTTATGGGTAACATTTTACGATAACAGTACATGAATAATGACCTGTTATTATGTAAACTAAACATTACTTTATTATGAACTAATAATGATTTTATGCATGAGCTAATCATGAACTAACTGTACATGCAGTACAACATGAGTCACATGAGTTCATGTGTGAATAACGGCTACCTTAATTACTTGTTAGTACATGTTGTTTATTAATGTATTAATTAACATTTACATTTAAACTAAATGCAACCAACATGAACTCATGAGCTGTTAATGTATAATTATATCATGACTTTATTTGGAGGGGCACATTATCATTAACTCATTCTTAACTACTCATGAACTTCTTATGCACGTCCGTCTAGTGCGTTAACACTGAATAACAATAAAAAGTGATCTGTCAACATCAATATGAACAGTTTAAACACAGGAGTTCACAAGTAGCTAATGGTCATATTCCTCTCCAAGTAAAGTCATGACATAATTATACATTAACAGGTCATGAGTTCATGTTGGTAACATTTAGCTTAAAGTAATTGTTAATTAATACATTAATTAACATGTAGTAACAAGTAATTAAGGTAGCCGTTATTCACACATGAACTCTTGTGAGTCATGTTGTAGTTAGTTAGTTCATGATTAGTGCATGCCTTAACTCATCATTAGTTCATGATAGAGTAATGTTTAGTTTACATATTAACACATCATTATTCATGTATTGTTTTTGTAAAGTGTTACCGATTTATGTTAAGAACCTAAAGACTGTCTGAGTAGATTTGAAAACAGTGACACTGTTAACTCTTGACTTGTTAAACAAGACTATTTCCAAAAAAAAAAATCTACTCATTCATTCATTCTTTTATTTTATTTTCAGCTTAGTCCTTTTATTAACCAGGGGTCACCACGGCGGAATGAACCTGTAACCTATCAAGCATATGTTTTAAGCAGTGGATGCTCTTCCAGCCGCAACCCAACACTTGGAAACACCCATACACTCTTGCATTCACACACATACACTACAACCAATTTAGCTTATTCAATTCACCTGTATCACATGTCTTTGGATTGTGGGGGGAAACGGGAGCACCCCGAGGAAACACACTCCAACACAGTGAGAACATGCAAACTCCACAGAGAAATGCCGTCTGACCCAGTCAGGGCTTGAACCAGTGACCTTCTTGCTGTGAGGCAATCGTGCTACCCACTGCGCCACCGTGACACCCAAAAAGGTCTACTTTTAAGGTCAGAAGTGCACAAAGTTGAAGAAATCACTTAAATACTAATGTAAAGATTGCATTAAAACATTTCCTCACATTTCATCCTTGCTATAAACCAGAGGCGCAATGTTTCTTAGAGGAACAATTAGGATTATTATAGAGTTTGTGCCACGCGGGGAAGACAAAAGACAAAAGTTCAGGAGGGAAATAAAAGAGAGTCTATAAAGGCTCAGGAAGGCATCCTCCGTCACCCGATGGCCCGCTTCTCTGGCTTCATTTAAATCCTTAATCCTGCCAGCCTCTATCCATCTCCAAGTACCCTTGTCTTAAATTCAGCGTGTAGCAAGAGCAGGTTAATAAAATATTGACAGGTGAAGTATTGAGCTGAAATCAAGAGGCGAGAACAGCGGAAAAACTGAGAGACAGTGACTGAGGACGTCGCCAAATTTTGCACAATTGCCATTGTAATTGTGGCCATTATTATTTCTGTCCTCCGCATCAATATTGTGATTCACATCACGACAATCGGCACCGCCATTGCTATCCCAATTATTATTCTAATGACTGTTATTACTCAGTGCTCGGGCGTCCGCAGACTTAGCCGCCATTGTTTTAATGACTCCTAATTGTTCCAACAGCACTATACATCAAGAGAAGGTCTGTGAATGCATGGGAGGCAATTAAAAGCCTAATTCAAACCCAACAGAACTCGAACAAGTGTGGCCAAATTCCCAACAAAAGTAGCTAAATGTGTTTGATTGAGAAGTCAAACAAAATGCGGCTAATTGAGCATCCGTTAAATGCACTCTGCCACACGCCAGCTGTCTCCTCTTCATGTAAATGACCGAAATGAAAGGATGAGAATGGTAAAACAAATGGCACGCAGGGAGGGGAGCGTGCCGTGATGCCAATACAGCATTGGAGAAACTCGCCAACCCGCTGATGGAAAGACAGTGAGAGCGGGATGTAGAGGCAGGCACGGGGCAGGAGAAAGACAGCTGCGGGTTTTGGACACATTCACAGCTGCCAGGAACATAGCGTAGGGGCTACACAAACTTGCGTGGGAGCTGTTTACGGTTGTATCTGCATTGTGGGCAAGGAAGTTTATGAGCACCGAAGGCTGGGCGAAAACAACAAGAAACCGCAGATGGATCATCTTGACCCTATTAGAATCAAACCGTAATAACACACACAACATGCTCACAATTGGATTAAGTGCGAAAGTAAATCAATCCATAGCAAGCCGGCATACTGATGCTATGAGGAGCAAATAAATGAAGGACTTCGGGGGGTGTGGGGGGATTATATGGTGGAGAACTTCTTGATTTGGCCAGATGAGGGCGATGAATCAATGCACACCAACTGCACATACTGCTTATACTGATGGAAAACAGGTTGAATGAGCAAATTAATCAAATATATAAAATAGTTATTAAATAAAGAGATGAAATACGAGTTGAAGAATCAAATAGGAGTTGAAATTAATGGTGAGTAATATAAAAACATTTTTTTATCTCTAAATAAGTTTCATAAAGGGCCATATCTAACAGTTCCATATAACCTGACAAAAGACTTAAAAGGGTTAGTTCACCCCAAAATGAAAATCACCTTTCTAATGTGGTTTTAAACCTTTATGAGTTTCTTTCATCTGCTGGACACAAAATAAGATATTTTGAAGAATGCTGGTTGCTGGCTCTGATTGACTTTCATAGTAGGAGAAAATATTATGGAAGTCAATGAGGTCTCATTTTGTGTTCAACAGAGGAAAGAAAGTCAAATAGGTTTTGATCAAGTGAAGGGTTAGTGAAAATGACAATTGAAAGTTTTGGGTGAACTATCCTTTTAATTGTTAATAAAAACTTTTTGAAAAAATCCTTAAGATTAATTCAACAGTTTGCTCAAACCGAAGACAACTGAAGATATTGTGAAGAATATCTGGACAGATTTTGCCAATTCAACTCATGTCAGTGGGGTCCAAAACAACATTTTTACTGTAGTATAAACACTAAGAAACTCTTAGTACTTCTTCTAATGCAAGTTAGTTAAGGAATATTCTAGTTTTAAACAATTAAAATGAGATGCATTGCTATTTGGAAACAGCTGTGACACATCATTCAAGCAAGACCTGCTGCCACAACTACTTAAGATTTTGTTACCAAATGTTTTCAGCCAAAAGCAGTAAACTTTTTATGTGGTTTGCTTTTTTCTTTGCATACCAACAGCATTTTTAGGACTGAAAAAACATTAATCTGAAAATAGGTTACAAAGTGGAAAATTTTGAAAACATCATTAGTGTGTTTGTGTACACCCATTTACTATGTGAAGTGTAGATTAAAGGTAAGCGCAAACAAACAGATAAAAATGGTGAATTTATCAGCAAAGTGTGGATTGAAGTCACATTACAACCAAAGTCGGAGGCACATTTTAACACACGGCAAATTCTACAGGTGATACATTGTAACTTCCTTACAGATATCATCAGACAGCGTAAAATACTGGCTTGGCATTTGTAATACAGCGTTTTTTACCATTTTCACAGTTGTGAAAATGTTGTTGTCGTGCAACCGTGTTAACATGCAAAGTAAAACTATTTCCATTTTTGCTAAACTTATCCATAGTAGCAGAGTGCGAATTACAGGGGGGTTTGGAGGGGTTTGACCCCCCTAATTAACGCTTGATCCCCCCTAAAGAACATCAAAACAAGATGTATGCCTTTTAATAGTTACAAAATTCTTTGCTCTGATCTGTATCTCACATAATATTAATAATTAAAATAATAGATAACCTAAATGACCACCCGTATAATGGTTCAAAGCACTGTTAATGCATGTTTGCACCAAAAATATCAATTCAGCGGTTTGAAACCAGCAAATCTAGAGCACCAACAGACAGCGCAAGTGTTCACAAAACATGTTTCTTGTAAAATAGGCATTTGAACTGTAGGTGTTCGTAAAAAAAGATGCATAGTTTGTATTTCATTATACACCTGCTTGCACATGGAAGATAAACAGTACAATTAAAATGGGCATGGTCATCCATTAATAGGTGCAGGAATGCAAACCTATCACCGTTTATTTAATATCACAAATGTCATTGACAACCACTCAATATCCTTCAAAACACGAAAAACATAATAACAAGTTTGATTGATAAATTAGATGTAATTGAATTAAATAAATCTACATTTGGTTCACTGAGGCATATTACCGAACAAAACCGAAAAACTTGACCCCCGATCGTCAATGTATAATTCGCTTAGTGGAATCCAACTTACAGGTATTCGCTTTAGCTTTTTTGCCCAGATGGCACCATGTCACTGTTTCTTAGCTATTCAACAGACAGGTTGTAACATCAAACATGCTGTGATATGGTCATCCTAAATTTTTGCAGCCTATCTGTGGTCGCAAGTCCATGACAATGGTTGTGGACTGTTTCATGTTGGTCGTCTTTCATCTGGGTTCAATAAACTCCAGACATAAGGGAGGGAATCATCCCCCATCTTCCCCTACTAAAAAGGCAGCACTAAATTAGGTAGGTGAGTTCAATTTAGTGACTTGGTAGAAGGCCAGATAGCAGTTGGCGTATGAGCAACAACCCTGCTCAAGATTAACAAGCTGAATTATAGCTTACAGTGAAGCCACCAGACGCCCTCACACACAGACAGCAGTCCTACATAACACATTTATAACTTTCAAAGGAATTAGCAGACAGGCAGGCAGAGGATGAGGATGTCCTAAGAGATTCACGTCAAAGTTTAACAATGCTAGAGCTGCTGAAACGTTACAACGTCCTTTGATTCTCTCCTTTAATCCAATTTCACTTCAGTCTTTCTACCTCGCTCTGTAAGCACCTGATATCTTCGTAACTTCTGAGTCACTCATCACTGTTTTATTTTCCCGGCTACCTGACGTTTCTTAACCCTAATGTTTCAGGTAATCAGTAAGCAGGCAGATTTTGGTAGGAAAGCTGACAGACTGCTATGCCATGCTTCTTTTCTTCACTCCATGGCCTGAAATGAAAACTATCTCTCTGAAGAATCTCATTCTCTGCCAATCAAACGATTAAAGAAACGTTCGCACCATAAATAATACATAATCCCCTGCAAATCCCCACTGTTTCCTTTTTTATCTCAATCTGTCACTCTCTTATTCCTGGTCTTCCCCGCTTCCGTTTCCCTTGTCTCTTCTCCAATCCGCCGTCTTTCTATCCCCTGCCCTTCTTTTCTCTCCTCTTTTCTTTTCTGCTGCTCTCTAAAACTCATAATTCCCTCTCCTACCGCCTGCTTTTCCTCACTAATCTCATTCCCTTTCGCTTTCACACCTACACAGGCTCCCCCACCTCCTTTTTAACATCAAACCCCGTCTCTTTCCTTCATTCTTCCTTCGCTTTTCTCATCTTCAGCCCCTGAACCCTCACGCTAAGCTCTCTCTTTCTCAGTAACTGGCTTCATCCGTCTCTTGCATCCTCTGGTTTTCTCCTTGTAACCTCCTCCAACTTTTCCTCCGCATCTCCCCTACTTTACATTTCCTTAACTTTCTTCTTCTTTATCTCCCCACCATGGATTCCTCATCATCTCCTCCGTGTTTCTCTCGGCGCTATCTCTCCAGCAAGCGTGCCTGTTTATTTCCATCTCTCTCCTTCAGAAATGTGATTTGTTCTGCTGCTCAGGCTTGCAGTATAATCATCCGGCTTTGTCCGTGCGGGCGAGAAAGAGAAGGAGCAATGGGAAAGGCAAGGAGGGAGAGAAAAGGACATGCAAAAAGCGAAGAGAGGAGAAAATGGACTTAACATCCATCTCTTGTCTCTTTGTTCCACTCGTCTAATTGCATCCATGTTCTTGCCTTTCAATATTCTCTCTCCCTCTCTCATTTGTATTCTTAATCTAAAGCTGAACTGTAAGGAGAAAAAAAAAAAAGAGTTCGCTGAACTTAGAAAATAATGAAGGACATGCAAATGGTTGCCTTGAATGGATTCTTCTTAATTATTTTAAGTAATTATTTTAAGCAAACCTCTTGACTGAACAGGAAATGTCAAACTGCTGTGACTTAAAATCTGCCATCATTGTAATAATTGGACATTTAGATTGAAGGTTCATTCAGTCCTTTTCTCCTCATTAGATTTACACAAAGAATTGAACAGTGATTTCAGTCAGCTAAAAAGCAGTTATTTTATATGTAGAAGGGTTATCAAAGTGCCAGCACTCTGAGATCACATGGCCTGCTTAATAATACTCAATTCTGCAACATTTGGATTACTGGACACTTCAAATCTGCTACATCCACACCACTAGGTGTCACTAAAACTATAAACTGTCAACATAAAAAGGTCTGTTTTCTCATTTATGTATCAAAGCTAATTGTTTTTTCCATTAATTTCCATTTCCGTTCATTCCATTTTCATGGCTTTAATTAATGTTTTCTAGGTCACACTTTATTTTGATGGTCCAGTTGAGTATTAGTAGACTGTCTGCTTAATATCTGTTGATACAGACATTCAACAGACATTTAACTGACAATAAGATACTTTGCAAGTGCATGTCAACTTACACTAACCCTAACCCTAACTCCAACCACAACCCCAACTTAACACTAATCTAATGAGAATTAGTTAACATTTAGATGCAATGTAACTTGAATTCAACAAACAGACCATCAAAATAAAATGTGACTGTTTTCTTTATTTTCATGGCTTTAATCAATGCAATTTTATTGCAAATTACATGTCATGAAAGATAAAGTAGAACCAATCATGCCTCTTTCACACTAGCAATGACTTTGTAGCTGCCTGTCACTCTGGGTGGTGACCTGCTGCAAACTCAGGGGTGTGTAGGTCTACAGCATAGAGAATACAACCGGCCTCTGAGTTAGCTGAGAGAGGATCACGTGAGCTTTACTGGTGCTCCTACTGGCTGTCGCTCAAAAAAGTCACTCTTCATTTGCATAAAGTTGAAGGATTCTCAACTTTGTTGTGCTGCTAGACACGTCCACCTAGTCGCCAAGAGTCGCTGCCGCTCGCGTAAACGGAGGTCGCCAGAAGTCGCTCACTCTCCGTTGAAATGAACGATTGCTTATCACTGCGAGTCACTTTATAGTGTGAATGAGGCTTCATTTTTACAGAGAAACAAACTGAAACTCAATTTTCCTACTTTCCTGCAATATTTTAAAACATTGAGATAGTTTATCAAAAAATAGAATGCTGAATAAAGAGAATCTACTTTGTACAGTTATCAAAATGTCAATACAGGCTCATTCTGAAAACGTAGCTCTATATACATTTCTAGAAGTCGCGAATTACATAGCCAGAAATACATATGGCTGCATTTCATCTTTAAAAGGAAAGCTACGGGATGGTATGCCGCCGTTCTTTTTCGCGCTTACCAGGTGACCGCTTACCTCCGTAAGGACGGCTTTTCTGCTGTTACCATTTTGTCCTGTAGCTCGCCATCAACGTCAGCGGACTTGAGACGCAGAGAGGAGTTGACCATGATGACGGGGTTCGAGTTCGGTAAAAAATGAAAGCGGGTAAGACAAAAAGATAGCCAAAAACTAAAATAAACAAGTAACAGGGTGAGAATGTGGTAAAATCTGATAACGTCGTAAAAATCAGACGAGAGCTTTTCTTTTTCTGCATTGCTTTTTAAAAATGTCAGCTGCGTTTAGGGAAGTGGGTGGGCGGGTCAATCAGCACTTTTGAAAACACTATTGGTTCGTTTTAGGGAAGGTGGAGGGTGGGCCAGTCGATCAGTCAGTCAGTCAGTAAGTCAGTCAGTTGACAGCGGCCTCTGGTGGATTTACATGAGAACAGCAGGTGCAAATGACACTCCCGAGAGAAATTTGAGATCTTAAAAAGCGTACACAGCGGCCTCTGGTGGATTCGCAAAAACAAAAATGGGGACGTAATCTTCTGGGACGTATTTGGCACTCTCCAGAAATGTATATAGCGGTATGCTTTTAGAATGAGCCTGGGTTGCAAAATGTCTTCTTATTACAGTATATTCAAGTTTGCATGTTCTCTCTGTGTTCGCATGGGTTTCCTTCAGGTGCTCCGGTTTCCCTCACAGTACAAAGACATGCGCTATAGGTGAATTGGGTAAACAGTATTGTCCATAGTGTGTGTGTGTGTGTGTGTGTGTGTGTGTGTGTGTGTGTGTGTGTGTGTGTGTGTGTGTGTGTATGTGTGTGTGAGTGTGTGAGTGTATGGGTGTTTCCAAGTACTGGGTTGTGACTGGAAGGGCATCCGCTGCGTAAGACATATGCTGGAATAGTTGCCGGTTCATTCCGTTATGGCAACCCCTGATAAATTAGGCGCTAAGCTGACAGAAAATCGAATGAATGGCACGAGGGTGAGAAAATGATGAATGTTCATTTTCGGCTAAAGCACAGCTTCGCAAGTAAGCAAATCAAGAAAATATCTTGTTACTTGATCTAAGAATCATTTCAAGAATATGCCCTGAAGCTCCAATTGTGTGCGTTTTTTACCTTCAGCGTTTCACTGTCTGTTTATGATGTTTATTTTTTCATTCCCTGTTCCGTCTGTGATTTCTCGCTGCTGTTCTCCCTTATCTCTTCCCCTTGCCGTATCCGCTCGCGCTCTCTTTCTTTTGACCTTCATGTTTTACGCTCCTCTGTTCTATCACCATATTTCAGTCATAGCACTCTCTCCTCACTCCATTTCATCGCTCTCTTTCTCCCTCCATTCGTCCATCTATTTCTCTAGATGGCTTCAATCAGGTTATTCTGTCCCTCATATCCTCGCTTTCCTTATGTGTGTGTGCGTACATTTCAGATCCATGCGTGTTTCTGACGTGCTGTTTAGAGGCGCTGCAGAGACATGTACAGTCGGCCATAACAAAAGGGGCTTACAGGAAATTTACAGGGCAATTACACAAGGCTGGCCTGGGAGAGTTACCCTACGGTCAGCGCTGAAATCTAGACCATCACAATTCTTCTCACACACAAACACCTATGCACATTCATCCTGTCACAACCTGGCCTCCATCCCCAACAGCATCTCACATTCAACTGCAAAAGAAAAAAATAATGCTTTATTGCTGAGAATTACATAACAGCATATTCTGCCAGGACTAAAGACCCATTCTTTATCTCTCTCACTCCACACATAGACACACACTGGTGCAGATAATGGCTTTTTGTTGCTGAGATTATGAATATACAGCATGGTTCAAATGTCTGAGACCACTGAAATTGCTTCTATTTAGTCTACTTCTAATTTAATATTTTTTTCTTCCATTATAAATCATATTATTAGCATAGTGGTTTGAATATGTTGAAATGAAAAAATTATTTTAATGACTTTTAGAATATCTTAATTTTCATGTGACCTTCTTTCACTTTAATGACAACAGCACTCTACGGTTACATAAAAACTTTCTGAGTCACATGATCAGCGTATCTAACTTCTTTGATTACTGAATTTGAAACTAGTGATGCATATTATTGCATTTATTATAGAATGATGTGCAAATTTATCCACGAGCATGCAGTTTACTCAAAAAGAGCAATATATATTATGAGAGCAATTATCTCAAGCTTGATAGTTTTTTTACAAAATGTAAACTACAGCTAGTAGTTTCACCTGGCAACAATCTATTTGGAGCGTTTTATGTGCTCAGACTTTAAAGCGTCGATTCCTATGGCATTATCAGCATCTAATTTAGTCTACGGAGGTTAGGCAGTACAGCGGTCGAGCGGTAAAGTCACAGTTCTCAGAAAATTCTCACTTTATGCATGACCTCTTTTTACAAGTTGGAATCTCATAATTATGGTTATTACGATATGGTGTGAATGCACTTTGTATTATCAGGATATTATAAAATTATAAATAATGACATCACTATTTTCTGTAAACATGCTTTGAATCAATGTATATTATGAAAATAACTATACAAATGATATGATATTTGACTGGAAATGATCTCCAATTCTGTTTGATACTAATAGGCTAATAATTACTTTTACACTGCAAAAAAAAATCTTATTTAACAGGTTCCATATTTTGTGATTCAGTTTTTTTTTATGTGCAGTATGGGGACTTGATCTCTGCTTATTAGACTTTTGATGTTGAAATTAATCTGTGCAGTTTAACAGTCTTTTGTATTGTTATATTCAAGAAGTCACACTTAGCTGATGAAGCTCATAAGATCCTAGAGCCTGGGGCTCCCTCCCGTTTGCAGGGCGAGAGGGGAGTTTGAGCTCAGGTAGGTCTTGAGAACTCCTCTACTGTTTACAGCTGATGACCAAATAGAAATTTCTATCTAGAGATAACTGCTGACTTGGAGCACATCTATGATGCCAATTTGGATTAGTCAATTAACTTAAGTCGCATGACTTAGGATAGTAGGAGGAAGACTAAGATGAGGACTTCAAGACTAAGATAACTGAGGTAAGAAACTTTGGTTATTTTTAGTGAGTTAAGAATCATCTGATTGGTGAATCATTAATTAGTTAATGCGGGACCAGCTGTGGTCAATCATAAGCACATGATCCTCTCGAAAATAGTTTATAAATAAATTTCACTTAGTAGTTTATGATAATGTATTGTATAAAAAATAATATATATAGAATTTAGTCTGTAAAATAACAGATATATTACTAGTTTTTTTTGTACCATAACATACATCAACACATGCGTTATATCACTGCAAACTATTAAAAAATGTCAACAAAGTCAGTTTTTCAAACTTTTTTTAACACTAAAATTTGTTGTAGTAAAGATAAAAGTCTCATAATTCAAGTCAAAGCATAAATAAATAAAACCATGAATCAGAAAATAGAGAAACCCTGAATTACAGCTAATTTATAGTTATAGAGTAACAGAGAAACATGGAAGATTGATACAAATATAATAAAAATCTTTACTTCACAATCAGAAATCAAGCAATAAAATGTTATTATATGCTAACTAACACTATGAGCTTAAGAAACTACTAATAAGCTGATTTTAATAGATAGTAAAGTAAAAGGTGGGTTTAGGTTTTGAGTAGGATGAGAGATGCAGCATAAGAATGTACTTTATAACTACTAATGAACAGTTAATATCTCACTAAAAGGCAGGTAATAAGTCAGTATAAAAAGTGTGAATTGTGATAAACTAAAGTGTTATCTTACTTTTAACTGGTATTAAATTGTTGGCTGTTTTGAAGATTAAAGTCTGTGTGAACAGGAAGTTGCTGAGACTTTTATTTTAGTATGTTCAGGTACTTCTGACTAAATTGGAATATTGAGTAGGGGCTGGGGTTTCTTTCACGCATCATAATCTCATAGCAAACTAATGGTAAGAAAGGATATTAATATGTAGTTGCTATGGAAGCCTTCAAGTTAACGTCAACAGAAGGAGCAAATGAGCAGAATTTCATTGAACACTGTCAAAAATCCCCACAATTCCTTCATATTGTTCTAAATCGATTAGTTAGCTTAATTGTTTTTGCAAATTTAAGTGGATTGAACATAAAACAATTAAGTTGTCCCAAAAAATAAATACTTAGTCCAGAGTATAAAAAAATACTTTTTGAGGGAAGGAAGATTTTTTAAATGGATTAAATTGCATGCAGAGTTCAGATGTAAAAACCTCTAAATGCCACCTGAAATTTTCACCTAAAATAAACATTTTTCTCAGCCTCCTATGTTTATGTTCAGCTATTTCACTTTAAAGGCAATGAGAATAAAAAACATATTTATCACTATAAAAGTCAAATTATAAAAGCCAACACACAGGAGTCTAAGACAAATTCAAATTTTAGAAGGAATTATCAAATGGCATTGAGAGGTTTTTGCATCTAAACTATTCATGTATTAATTATTTACCTTATGAATAACAATGTGAGTTAGCAAAACAAACAATGTATATTTTGATTTCAAATGTACAATTAGGGGACATGAGCATGTAAAATTCAATATCTCCTGTCAGAAAAAAACCCTGATATTGTCCAATAACCAATATCTTACCATTGTACTTATTTCAGATCTTTAATTTAAGTTTGAATTAGCCTTTCAGCTTAGACTGTTGACTTTTTCTCACATTGACAATGAGCTCCAGCACCCCAGGATGTGATGTTATTAAAAAGCTGAGAAAAACAGCAAGAGAAGTCTAAAGTATAGACAGATTGTCACATCAACCTGAGCTAGTGAGTCACAGAGAACAGGAACAACAATGTCCTTGCTGAGCTATAAGTGCACATACTCTGGGAAAAACAGCAATTACACCATAAAATGGCCAATCTCGCGTTTCCTTGAGGTTCCTCTTGAATACGTGCTCTCTTTAACTGCAGAAGTCCCTGAGTGAATTTGAGGTTATCCTTCATAAAACCACTGTCATATCTGCTTCCTTCATTCTTGCAGTTTCCGTGTCCCTACAGAGTCTGTATTCTTGCTCATTTTGTCCCATTCTCATTGCTGTTATACTGCCATTTCCTTCCTCCCCGGTGATCTGCTCATTTTAATGGTTGTATTAACAATTCCCTCTTAACTTCAATCTCTTGTTTTACAACTCTCCACTGTCCTTTCTTTTTTTTACCAAACCGTCTGCTCTCTGCTTGAGTTTTCCACATGTCATTACTTTTCTTTGCTTCTTCATCTCCAACATCCCCACCATCGACCTTCATGTAAAGTAGAATTATTTCTCATTTCAGAAGCATCGTTAGTCTAAAATGCTGTGGTTAGTCCTATTCGCATGGTACTTGTTTCTCTTGAGGACGTAAGGTAATTTCAACATTTACCGAAGGTAATCAGGGATTTTATTGGCATCCAAATCCAGAATGTCAATGCTTTTCACACACCAGCTGTGTACAAATTTCTGGCCTAATTACCTAGTGGGTTTTGAGGCAGTTTAAATGCTGTCCAATTTTTTTTTTATCTCTGAGCTTGCAAAAAGAGATCAAACCAGCCTAACGATGTACACTAACAGTTATGCTCTGTAGCAATATGCATAGATTTAAATATGAAGATTAAAATAGGTAGTTATTATAGGAGAAACAGGTATGCAATTAAGTTGAATTAAGTAAGTTAGGGGCTGTATGTATGAGTTTTCTATTTATATTTTCAGGGTTTTAATGAAACAAAAAAAATTGGACCAACTGGGGAACAATTACTATCACAAAGTCAGTATGAAAGCGGTCACATAATGCAAATATACAAATGCATATGATTAGTGACCTAGAAATAGTGCATGATCTAAAGGGCAGCATGATATTAAAACTGACACACCAAAAGATAGTCACATTAATTAATAATGTTTTGGTTGATGGCTAAGGACTGATGTTTAATTATTTACAACTATGTCAATAAATTAAGAAATATACAGCAGCTCAATTACTTGTATTGTAAGTGAAATTGGCATCACAGCAATATGAACATTTCACATAGCATTTAACAGTATAAATTAATTAGTGATTTATTGTGCGCTAGATCATGGTACATGAAGTCTGAAGATGTGTTCACTCTCGGCAGGCCTGGATTGAGGAAAAAAAAACATCCACTTCTACAACTATGCTGCTGTTTTGACTCCTATATTTTATAAGCTCTTCGCGAGTTCTCAGCTGATTACAATACAATCACATGTACCGTATGCTCCAAAAAACAAGCACAGTATTAGACGTAAGATCCATCATAAAATATACAACATCTTTAAATTCTATCCTAAAATACAGTGTGAATGAAGTGAACCAGGACTAAATGTGTCATTTTTAGCACTGTTTTGGATGTTATGCAAGTTGTGTCATAAATTATACAACATAAAAGCATCTTGTTTTGTTTTATACCTTTAGATTCCATGTTAAAATGACAGTGTGAGCAATTAGTAAACTAAGAGTGAACATACAGTACTCTAAATGTCAAATCAGAAGATATTAACATATTTACAAAAAAATGTTAAAAATTATTTTTGGTTTATTAATAGGCAAAGTGCCATGGCAGTATAAAAACTGGTCAATCCATAGCAGATTCTGTCATCTTCTACCCAGCATCACATCACTCCAAACTCATGTGCCCTTTATTTCTACTGGAGCACAAAAAAAAAAACGAGTCATTATCAAAATGTCAAATCTTTTCTATACAATGACAATGTGGGTTGATCACAAGCTGTCAAGATCCGCTGCAATTTTGCTTGCTTTATTTCAAAAGCGCCTATTAGGTTGAGATTTGAACCCGGGTCTCTTTGCATGCTAAACGAAAAACGCTATTAGATTTGCATTTACATATCCAGCTGGTAATTTGTCAAAAACAAAACAAAAACGCTATATTTAAAGAGTATTTTCTCGTCAAAAGCACCAAGTGAGTCAAGAAAAAAAGAGAGAATGAGAAAAGTGCATGACACCCCTATTTTCAATCTTTTTTTTTTGTCTTTGGTCCACACTTCTCTCTGATGCCTCAATCATAAATCTGCCAGCTGGCTCGGCCTCCATTCTACTCTCCCCGTATCCTCTTTTCTCTTCACACGCGCATCTCTCCGCTCCTTCCCATAAATTATCTTCCTCCGAGGCGGAGTGAGAGAGAAGGACAGAGAGAAGTGTCTGAGGAGATCGAGACCGTCAAAAATAAAGAGAGAGGGAGAGGCCGAGACACAGATGAGAAAGATGAAGAGAAATGAAAGTAGCCTGGGGTTTCATAAGGTTACAGACAGCGGGAGAAAGATTCATTCTCAGGCGTGCTGAGAAATTACAAACAGAAAGGAGACAGATGGAGAAGTAAAGCCAGAAATGTGACGACTCACGGCAGAGGGAGAGCAGAACGAGGGATCGCAGCAGGAGGGATGAAGAGGAGGAGAGGAGGAGAGATCGCTGGCCTGGTCTCATTGTGTATTGAGGCTCGCTGGCTGATCAATGAGGCCTCTGTAGTTGATGACTGCACAATTCAGCACACGCTACACAGCCGACAGCTGAAACCGCAGCAAAATTACTACACTAAACACCAGCGCTCTTTAAGTGCTGGGTTAACTAAATCACTTTAGCGACTGCGTTTGAATCTTAATATCGCATGTGATTGCAAACCAACCAAAGGCAGCTAATTAAAACAGTCCCATCTTCCTGTTCAGGAGTGAAAAGAAACTCATTTCGTGTGGCAATTTCCACACTTAACTTTACTGCCACACCACTTATTAGCACTCAAACGACAATGTTACCAACACTAACGGAGAAGTCGCTTTTAGATAATATCATACTTGTTATGCAGAAGGCTGTTGGGTTTGTATCTAAAACGGTAGCCGGCTAACCACATCACAGATTTTTGAATCCCAATCGCTTATGAAAGTCCTGCTTTTCCTCCTAACACCTTGCCTGTTTCTGCGAGTTTGTTTTTGTCTTTGGTGATGAGGTAGAGCCTGCTGAGATTCACCTCGTCACTACACACACCTCAATGCCAGAATGACACTGTGATACCGCAAACACAGTCTGGCTCGCTGGAACAATCATAAATCAATGCGCTATCTACTCTGCCAACTGTTTTCTGCAGATTCGAAAAGAGTATTTAAACTGCAAGACGTTAAATAACCACATTTGCGCGACTTGAGAAAAGAAGCAGATTTACTGGGAGACGCTCAATCACGTCGTTTATGTTCTATAACCATTTCTATAACCAATCCAATATGATATTAAAGTTGAGATTGCGTGAAGCAAAACATCAAGATTATTTTAGGCGTTCGTTTTTAGAATCTCAAGTTCAATTCATTGCAATTTCTTTGTAACTGATTGAGAAATGTGCTAGCACTTTGAGTGAATGTGTTTCTACAGCGTATGGGTGAAATATTGAAAGGATCAACTCTAAAACACTAAAAATCACCGATGGTAGAAGCAGCAGAAGCCTGGGATGATCTCTAACAAAGAGTAATGTATTATCGAACCGCATGTGCCTTTGTGCAGTTGTCTTAAAGCCCTGGATAGCTGATCATACTAGTGTTCTGAGCACTCCCTGATACTGAGCACAGCTGGGATCCTCACTAACACACACTCTGATTGGCAGGACTGATATTCAATGTGTAGCAGCACAACTCCAGGTCTGTGCCTCAGGTGACCTCCTGATTCCATTCGATTTTCCCCAAAGTCGTCAAACAACTTCCCAACTTCCTCCAAGGTTGGGTCAAAGTTAATCCACCTCTCCTCTCCTTTATGCACTTTTTTTTATTAGTCCGATGATAGTCCTCATATTCCTTCAACCTTTGTTTCTTGACGTCTGCTAGCAATCCAGAACTTAGATGTTTGCATAACCTCTCTTTAAACTGGTCAGACACACTTTGGGAGGAGAACTCTCTTATATATACTTGAGTGTGTGCGCGCTGGCAGATGCATATCCCACATATCGGTTATTTTGGTAAAGGGCAGGGGAGGGTATGAGTCCACAATAGCAGTCATTCAGAAAGCGAAACAGTCAGTTAGTCAGTGAGCTTCACTGTCTTTCATTCTCACTTCTACTGTTGGTTGTGTTTTGCTAAAGCTCTCTGGATCATCAGCTTCTTTCTGATCAGTCTTTATCTGTCTGGCACAGAGAGCGTGTTCACAAGGTCACGAGGAACTGTTGTAAATGAATGCATTTTATTTCACAACGTGCTGTACATTCTGTACTATACTACGCTACGTGCGCCTAAATGTGTGAGTCTGTGTGCATTCATGTATGAACTGTATTCAGTAAAGGAATATGGGAGAGAACAGAAAACTGTGTGAATGTGGAAAGACTAGTCAATTAGTTGATTAATTCATACTGCCGTTTTGCGTTCTAGAATTGAACTGATCTTCAAGCTTAGTGCACAGAATAAATAAATACGTCCATCAATCTATCCACCCACACACCTATTCAACTATCAAATTAATCCTCCGACAACTCGTATACCATTCCATTAACCTACCTGCTTACCCATTCAACTATATACACATTCATCCATCCACCAGCTATCTACTAATCTTCCATCCACCTACCTAGCTACTCTTTCACCTACCTATCCACTCTGTTACCCACATAACCATCAATCCACATATATACCTACACTGTAAAAAAATCTTTGCTGTAAAATAACGGATATTAAATTACAGAAATTTCCTTAAATTTTTATTTCTGGTAAATTTCTGTAATTCAACCTCTGTTATTTTACAGTAAATTTCTGTAATTTAACGGCGTTATTTTACGTAGTTTTTTTTCAGCACCCTAGCTTCAGATTTTTTTCAGCTTCAGCTTCAGTTTACCCATTCATCCAATGATCCACCAATCTAGCAATTCATCTATCTCCCCATTCGTAGTATACATATCCACCTACATGTAGCCATACACCTATCTCCCTACTACCCATCTATGTAGTATGCAGCCACCCACCAATCCATGCATGCATTGACCAATTTAACCATCTATCTATCATCCACCTTTCCATACACAAGTCCTTCTACCCATACATCCATTCATCTACCTAGTACTACCTAGTACTTATGGCACCCATTCAGTAAACCCACCCATAGATCCATGCATCAATTTAAACACTTTCCTATCAGTCTATCCATAAACCTACTGTACCTATTTACATCTATCTACCTACCCATTTAACTACACGCGTCCATCCTTCTGTCCCAAGTGTGCCTCACGCCTCCTTTTGAGTGACGCTCCCAGCCATTAGATCGCCCCCTGGGGGCTGGCTGCTGTACAAGTCATAAACCGCCTCCTCTGTGTTAATGAACGAGACTTGAGCCCAAATAAAAAAAAAATTATTACACATGCAATAAAATTTCCCGAAAGATGGTTTTGGTCAATTAAAAAAAAATCTAATTAAAACATTTCTGGGGTTTTTTGTAAAGAATATGTTTTAGCCAGTAATTTAATGCTACAAAAACAGGGCGTGTCTTCATGATTGACAGTTGTGATTGACAGTTTCTCTAAGCAGACCGTCAGTGCTTCAGGAGGAGATTGAAGTATCAATATTTAATTTCTGTGTTATTTTACCATCATTAAATGAGTTGTTCAGCAGTAAACCATACTTTCTGACCTACAGGATCTGACGGATCTTAGTTGTTTGCTGATACACGTCGAACCTTAGTCATGATGGGGAAAAACAGGTGATCATTGTTTAGCAGTAATTATTTTATGGGTATAAAATAATAGTTAGGAAGACAAAACTAATGTTAGCCTATGTCCACATTGATCTCCTGTAACGTCATTTGAACTTGATTTAAAGGAAGTCTCTGACATTTTGAGTTTCAGCATGTTAGAGTTAATCTACTGAATTTGCGGTTATAAAAAAAAATATTGTTGTAGAAACCGAATATTCTATAACAAATAGAGCTGTAAATGTTATTTAATATGTATATGCATTACTTAGCGTTGGCTTTTTATTTAAAAACACCTAATAAACATTAAAAGGAATGTACATTTCTCTTTGCCAGATATAATTAAGGCATCGAATAAACCAAATGAAAAAGGCAAAGAAAAAAAAATCATAAACAATATACAAGCGATGTTGCAGCAGCTGATACACATCAGTATAATACTGCTGGTTATTGTACAAATTGACAAAAATGATTTTAAATAGTGCAGAGATGGGATGTGTAAATATCCTGTTGATATTTAGAAATCTTGCTGTATTTATCTTTTAAACGCACACTTTTTCCAGCATGGCAAATAGCTGTCCATAGTGTATATATTTTGGGTTAATTACTAAGTAAAAATAAAAACCTTTATAAAAATGCATGAATTGTTTATTATTATTGTTATTATTGTTATTTTCCCAACACAATCTCACAGCAATTTGTAAGTTTTTGATTTAGTTGCCAATTCATTTGTATGATCTAATACGTACCATTAAGTACAATTTGCTCATCCCCCAATGACGGTTGGGTTTAGAGGCGAGGTTGGGTGCCACGTTTCCTTTTTAAAATCGTACATTTTCATACGACTCAACTTGTACGAATTCGTACGAATTAGCCACTAAACTGACACAACGTAAAATACTTTCTTTCGTTTCCTTGTGAGATCAGGCTGTATTTTTCATATTTTACAAATGTTATTTCTACTCCTACGAAGATAACAAATTCCAACCAACAACCCGTTATTAGAGAAATATTTTTTGTGCTCATAGCTTAGGTATAACTCAGGCTAGACTGTATGAAAGATCGTTTATTTTGCAGTCTAACATATGGTTTTTATTAAATTATATACAACAGCTTACATCACACAGTTTTTAACAAAACATATATTATTCTGTGTTTTCAAACGTAAGTGCTTATATTTATTTTAGGGAGCTTTTGTTATAGTGCAGATACGGGCGGTCAAATAAGAAGTTCGGGGGTATGGTGGATTTGACGTACAAGCGTTTGGTTGGAGGCTTGACTCTGCGGCTCCGCCTCTGGCTTCATCAGGCAGTCCTTTTGTGTATGCCCAGGCTCCAATTTCAGCAGTTTTTTTGCAACAGTTTGTGCCCGTCATGAGGCGTTTTGCATTTGAAGCATTCAATGGAAAAAAGGCACTGTCGTGTCGTCCATATTTTTTACAGCCATTGTTCTGTCCTTCATTCCATTCACTTATCACCTACCCCAATTGATGTAAGCATACTAAAAAGTTTAAAACCTGTGGACTTCTTGAATTTGTTTGCGCAAATGTATCCAAACAAACTTTTCGTTGTTCATTGAAATGGTACTTTTTAGATGGTTGCTTACTTTTTAGATGACTAATGACTATATCTCTATACGGCCATGTCCATTTGTCTGGAAAAAAGGTCAATTTTGATGAGGCACAGATGCCATTTCATTTCAGTTATTATTAAGCTGTATTAATACTGATGCGGCTGTATGAATGTATTGATTAGAGTTGTGTGCAGCACAAAACTGTGTCCACAGTCCGCCTTCCTGTTCCTCTTTCCTCATTTCCATCCCAATATTTTTTTTTCTTTGGCACTTCACCCGACCAAATGTTGCCAATGCACTTAAGGGACATGAGTTGAAAGAGGGAAATGTTAAAAACTTATGAATGCTTCATGCACATTGCTTGTGATACCATAACATTAAGGTACTTAAAAGTTAATCCATCACCAACAGTTCAGTCCAAGAAAGCCCAAGGCTGCAGGTGGGAAAGTGGGTGTCCGTGGGTGCAGGAATCCTGGTGCATCAGCAGAAAAGGTGCAGGGTATTTTTGATGCGCTGATCCTGTGTTCTGCTTATCACAGATTAAATTTGCGTTTTGTCCTTCAGGCTATGTAATAATGCGTGTGGGTGGGGGAGTGGTGAATTTAAGTCTCTTGGAGGAGAAGAGGGGCGTAGAGTAAGCGCGCAAGAGAGAGAGAAACGAGTGTGCATGGGCCCTGAGTGTGTGTGGAAGACTTTTTGGCACTCTTTCTCTCTCTCTTTCCTTCTAAGTCTTGTTGTTTGTTAGTGCCAGGCTTTTATGCCAAGCCGGCAGCCATTACTCAATCAGACAGCTTCCTGTGAGCTCTTCTCATTAAAACCTCACACGAACTCTAAACCTATGAGCACAATTATCACCCTTTATACAAACACACGCGCAAAACCCGGAGGCACACGCACACAGTTGACTTGCGATGAAAACACAGACCAAATAGAAATCCAAGTCCGCCAATGTCTCAGTTTGTGGGATGCTATTAAAGCACTTGGAGTTGAACTAACCCCAGTCACGCCCCTACAGACATGGGCTGTTTACAGCACTGAAGAGCTAAAATATTTCACTAAGGGCAACACTACTGTAACACTCTGTCTGAACTGAAAACTCTGAATCATTTCCATTATAATGAAGCTGTCAACACTGAAGAAATGTTGATGTGCCGCAGAACCACTGTTTTATGTCTGTCTTTTTTAAACAAAAGTTACTCACTTACAAAAATCACTCGTCAATGTTTTGATGATATTTTAACATTTTTTAAAGATGCTGGATGGATTGATCAGGTATGTTGACAGATGTAAATAATAAAGGAGATAAAGATAGGTAAATTTTTAGGTAGGTAGATATGGGGATGGATGGATGGATGGATGGATGGATGGATGGGTGGGTGGGTGGTTGGATGGATGGATGGATGGATGGATGGATGGATGGATGGATGGATGGATGGATGGATGGATGGATGGATGGATGGATGGATGGATGGA
>CAIGQZ010033112.1:9434264-9454332 GCA_903798205.1 Danio tinwini
GGATGGATGGATGGATGGATGGATGGATGGATGGATGGATGGATGGACTGTCGGACGGATGGACTGTCGGACGGATGGACAGATGGATGGATGGACAGTCAGATGGATTGATGAATGTATATAGACAGCTTGGCATACTGGACTGGACATGCAGGTAGACGACATGTAGGATGGCATTGACATGACATGGACAAAACCATTATATACTACCTGACAAAAATCTTGGCATCGATTGTAGTTGTAAGAGCAACAAATAATAACTTGACTACTAGTTGATCATTTGTAAAATTGGCAGAAGGTAGATTATTTTGATAAATCAACAATAAACTGCATCCAAATCATGGCAAAACCTGCAGAAGACCTATAAACCCGCATGGCCCCAAGATTATCACAGAAATCAGTCAAGTTTGGTGAAGGAAAAATCATGGTTTGGGGTTACATTCAGTATGGGCAAGTGCGAGAGATCTGCAGAGTGGATGGCAACATTAACAGCCTGCGGTATCAAGACATTTGTGCTGCCCGGTACATTATAAACCACAGAAGAGGGCAAATTCTTCTGCAGGATAGCGCTCCTTCTCATACTTCAACCTTTCATACCTTCAACATCTTATACTTTCAAAGCTCCTGAAAGTAAAGAAAGTCAAGGTGCTCCAGGATTGGCCAGCCCAGTCACCAGACATAAACATTATTGAGCATGTCTGGGATAAGATGGAGGAGGAGGCATTGAAAATGAATGCAAAGAATCTTGATGAAATGAGTCCTGCAAGAATGTATTTTGCCATTCCAGATGTCTTTATTATTAAGTTATTTAAGTCACTGTAGAGATGTATAGATGCAGTCCTCCAAGCTCATGGGAGTCATACACAATATTAATTATTTTTCCACTGCATAATGACTTTATATTCTATACTGTACATTATTTCTGTTAAATGACAAAACTTTTTGTCTAAGCAAAGTCAGATCTTACTGCCCTAATTAAATACTTAAAAATCATCATATTTTATTTTGGTAAAATAAGCATAATCTAGAGGCCTTTGCCTTTCATATAAGCCACTTCTGATACAAAATGATCAACTAGAAGTCAAGTTATTATTTGTTGTTCCTAAAACTTGGATAGGCGACTAGAATTTCGTCAGGTAGTGTATATATATATTGCTTAGTGAGCTCTTTCACAGCCTTCAGAAATCACCATATTATACTAATTTGGTACTCAACTAAATTGTTATCAATATAAAATTTTTTTTTATAAAGTTTAAAAGAGCATTTATTTAGTTTTCATATAACAGCAGAATCATAAATTCACTTAAGGTCACTTTTGAAAATTACGTAAACTTGCTGAACAAAAGTACCAATATGTTTGAAAACAAACTGCACTGACCCCCAAATTTAGAATGGTAATGTAAATAATTAAAATTCTGTGAAATGCAGTAAATGGACTTCTGAATAGAGACAAGAATCAATGAGTTTCTGCTGAGACCAATTCATTTACATAAACCAACCAAATGAACTGATTCCCTAAAATGAATCAATTTGATTATTGCCTCAGCTTACTAGACTGAAAAGCTGCATGCGCGATATAGCGTGACAAATATGATATAGCTGTTTTGTCACGCTACACCACTACTTATTCCCCAGTAGCTTGTTACTGGAAAAGCAACACCATTAATATGATAAATTGCTTGTGATGTTTCTCATTTGTAAGTCCGTTCAGATAAAGCTTCTGCTAAAAGACTAAATGCACTGTAAATATTAGCTGCTCTGCCTCGCAATGTCAACATGGGGTCTCCTGGCTGAATTTTGATCTCAGTTGTAACAGTTGCGTCTTTACACTGCTGCTTCTTTCAGTTAGTAACTCCCTAAAACTAAGCACACACACTTGCAGAGATGCAAACACAATGTGCAATGGAGGTTAGCTTGTAAGAGCTCTGCAAGTAAACCACACTGCATTGGCCTTAAAAGCTATGTTAACAAATGATGCTAAATGCTGTCACTTTAGCATCCTTATTTCACACTAGCCTTTCATAACAGATATTTAAATCAGAAATAAGAGGGATTACTTTGGTCTTACAACCTAAATGGGAGTAAGGTTTTTTGGGAGCTGACTGTAATACAAAACACAACCCTGCTGAAAAATCCAGCTTAAACCAGCCTAAGATGGTTGGCTGGTTTTAGCTGGTCGACCAGCCTGGTTTTAGAGGGCTTTTATCCATTTCCAGGCTGGTTTCCAGCCATTTCCAGCCTGGTCTTAGCTAATCAGGCTGGGAACTTGACCAGCAAAAACCAGCTTGGCTAGCCAAAACCTGCTATGTCCAGCTTAAACCAGCCTGGTCAAGCTGGTTTTAGCTGGTTTAAGCTGATCTTTTTCCAGCCTGACCAGATAAGACCAGGCTGGAAATGGCTGGAAACCATGACAAAAAAACCCTCTAAAAGCAGGTTGGTCGACCAGCTAAAACCAGCCAACCATCTTAGGCTGGTTTAAGCTGGATTTTTCAGCAGGGAACACAAAGATTGTGTTTGCCTTTGCACTACAGTAGGGTTAAGTTAGCATTGTAGCTAGTAATACCCCAATTCTGGTAGATACACAGCCACCTGCAGAGATACAAACACACTGGAATAAAGTTGGTCAACAAGAAGCATGTTCTCACAGGTTCTGAGAGCACCGTTGTGTGCTGTTTCTCACCTGGATCAGAGCTTACTGAGCAGTGCTATGTGTTGTTTATCAAAAGGAACAGGAGAGCAGGAACGTGATCACCACACTGTTTTCATCCCTACTCGTCTCGTCCCCATTCTGCCAGTTATCTATCAGCCCACAAAGGAACTATTTCTTTCCATATGATAACATAATCTTCCTTTTCAGTTCCTCTCTGAATAGTGCCCTTTAGTGGCTCTTTATCAACAGTGTCTCTCGCTCTGTCTATCTGACTCTCTCTCTCTCTCTCTTTGCCTTCCTAGACTGTCACTCTGTCTCTTTCTTTCTAAATAACTCTCCGTTTTTTTTCCTTCTGTGCCAGTGACCTTACAGCAGGGCTTTGAACCTTGCTCTTTCTTCCTCCCTCTCCATCATTCTCTCATTCTCTCCCTCGCGCTCCTCTCTGGAGGAAAATCACACACTCATCAGTTTTCCCCGCTTGGCTCTTGACGAGCAAAGTCGCAAGGAGAATATTAATGAACTTCAGCAACCAATTAACACCTAACTCACATAACAACCTTTTATACAAGCCAGCATGCTGGGAAATGAAGGAGAGGGCAACAGAAAGAGAGAGAGAGAGAGTGCGAGACGAAGAAGAAGCCGCTTAATTTGACATTTATGCGGTGAGGATGGAGATGACGGAGGTGTCTGGGACAGAACAGCGAGAGACGGAGCACATGATTAAGTTAAAATGAGTGGGATGAGGAATCATGGGATGTAACTGTAATCACAATTAATCAAGAGTTGCGATTCTAGTCCTATCCAGACTGTTGAGAGTATTAGAGTGATTAAAATTAGTTCATTATTCAACTTGCATAATTAAATTCCAATTCCAATTAAATTACCAAGAAAAATAATTGAAAGGGATCTTATTGCTATTGTAAATTTGCACTTTGAATCTAAAATGATTGATCCTTAAAAGTAAAAGGGTCATATGTTTTGGACGGGCATCATTATAAAATCTGTTTTATGAAAGTTTTAAATATATGCACAATTAAATAAGCTAATCAATCAATCAAAAGCTTTGGTATAAAGTTTTATTATATGATAATGTACTACTGCCATAGCCATATCAACAACCCAGGCTCATTATGATTACATTTCGCTAAATACATTTCTGGAGAGAGCAAAATACGTCCCAGGAGTGACATTTTTTTTGCAGTTTTTGTTTTCGAGGATCCACCAGAGGCCACTGTGTATGCTTTTTGAGATGACTGACTGACGAACCGACCAATCCCCCCACCCTCCTCCTTCCCTAAACCCAACCAAAAGTATTTTGAAAAGCACCTATTGACCCGCCCACCCCGTTCCCTAAACCCAAAAGCAGTATTTTTTTAAAGCAATCCAGAAAAAAGAAAAGTCCTCGCCTGATTTTTACCACGTTTTCAGATGTTGCTACATTCTCATCCTATTTACTTGTTTATTTTATTTTTTGGCTTTTGTTTTTTGTCTTACCCCCTTTCTGAAACCGTTCTTCACCAGACTTGCTGTCAACTGCGCTCTGCATCTTAAGTCTGCCGACGTACGTGTCGAGCTAACTGGACAAACTGGTAAAAGTGAGAAAGCCATCCACATGCAGGTAAGCGGTCAGCAGGTTAGCGAGAAAAGGAACGGCATCATACCGCACCGTATCTTTCACTTAAAGATGAAATGCAGCTATACGTAGCTCTTGCTACATAATTTGCGATCTCCAGAAATGTATATAGGGCTACGTTTTCAGAATGAGCCTATGGTGCATATCAACCTGCAGCCCAAGACTGGTTACTCACTAAAGCTAAGCAGGGCTGAGCCTGGTCAGTACCTGGATGGAAGACCACAAGGGAAAACTACGATGCTGTTAAAAGTGGTGTTAGTGAGAGCAGCAGGGTGCGCTCAACTTGTGGTCTGTGTGAGTCCTAACGCCCCAGTAAAGGGAAGAGGACACTATACTGTCAGTGGGTGCCATCTTTCGGATGAGATGTTAAAGCGAGGTCCTGACTCTCTGTGATCAGTAAAAATCCCATAGCACTTCTTTGGCCAAATTCCCTCCATCAGCCCTTACAGATCATGTTCAAGTCTCTTCACTTCACCAATAGCTGGTGTGTGGTGAGCACACTGGCACCATTGTCCTGTGGCTGCCGTCGCATCATCCAAGTGGATGCTGTACACTAATGGTGGTGTGGAGAGACCCCCTTATAATTGTGAAGCACTTAGGGTGTATGGCTATACACAATAAATGTGCTTTATAAATACACATTACATTAATGAATTATTATTTTCATGTAAACATCTAGAATATCATTGAGTCTATAAGGTGTAGTTTTCAAATAATTGTACTTTAAAAAGCTGGTAAAAATCGTTGTGTTTTCTGACTGCCAACAATGATGTTGTAATGGCCATAAAATCTTTCCTTTTTTGTTATTTAAACAGGTTTTGCATCCTAGTCATCTGGTATATTTTGCGACAATTCCCATGGTCAAATATAATACATGCATACATCCATGTATAATATAATAAATATACAGCATGAGAATCTAAATATGGCAAAATGATCTGTCTGAATTGTATTGTAAATCAAATTTCTTCTTTTGGGTCTCTTATATAAGAGCGGACCCAAAACAAATCAAAGCAAATCCAATTACCAAATCAAAATATAAATGGCCTTGGAATACCAAAAGAATAAAAACCAAACCATGATACAAGTTATAATGTCATTGGGCTCCAAAACAAGATTATGAAATGGCAGAATATGTCGTCACTGTCAGAGACACTGAATGCAGATTACTTAATGCATCTTCACTGTCAGAGATGTACGACACAGAATATCTCCCACGTTCTCAGAGATACACAAATACAGACAGTTCTGTGAAAACAAGGCCTCTGTAAGCAATTAAGGAGTTGTTAGAGGATGTGCGACAGTCACTGAGCTTTTCCAATAGACTGTTTGACTCACTTAGGTTTGTTTACACCAGAGATAAGACTGGGACTGAGTATCAATACAGATTTAATGATTCCGTTCAATTTTGATTCAATTTGGCCGAATAAGATTCAGACACTTTTCAACCACCAATTACAGTAACTGTTTTGAACTATTTAATAAAAATTCTTAAGCTGGTCATAGTCATATGTTCAGTATTGGACTATTCTCAACATGTTTGTGTTTGTAGATAGATAGTATACTTGCTGTAAAGACGGTATCACATTTCTAAGACTCAAACTGAACAAATGTACTAAAACTGGGGAGGTAAAAGCAGGGCCGGATTAACCAATGGGCATTATGGGCACAGGCCCAGGGGCCTGTACGCTCTTGGGGCCCCCTGTGAGGGAGGGGGGGCAAATTTCAGAGTGTTTGTTTAGGCCAGATGCATCTCGTTGGAATAAGCTATTTGCTCAATTTTCGCTCATGAAATTCCTGATCGACAGAGACAATATTATTAAAGAGCGCCACTAATATCAGTTTGAGTAGCGTAGCTCATAAAGCACATGACAACATGTTTTGACGCGATCGATCATCAACCTGGTTCGAATTCAGCATCTGCTGAACTCATTGTTATTTTTCTCCCCATTAAGTTACACATCAGATTGGAAATACATTTATTTTTTAATCGTGACTCATGGCTCGTGGATATTTAAAAATGTTTAGCCATACAGCATCTAAATAGTTCTTTTAAATATTCAATAAACAGTTATTTTCCACCAGGTGTTAAATGTTAGCAACATCTTAATAAAATTCAGAAAACTGTTTTTTTGTGCTTTTTTTTTTACAGAACAGAATACTGTAATTGGTCACATGCGCAAATGTCAGTTTTGAAATAAGCCGTGCTGAATTGAGCGGACTGTAGTGTAGTAGTTGTCAATGATCAAAATTAGTGGACAAGTGGATTTTAGAAGTCTAGAGGAAGGCTTCTTTATTGAGGCATGCTCCCTACACAGTTCCTTCAAACAGGCCCATGATCAGAAGTATGAGGGTACAGAAGAAGATGTTATAGATGAGCAAGCTAGCATTACCCAGGCGGAGAAGGCTAACAGCAGCGCAGTGCAGACTGGGTTCATCATGGGTCTGAATAGGAGAGAGACAGACAGAAAAAGGAGACAGAGCTATTTGCCTACTTTTCATCACAGGGAGAATAGAGAAGATACAGTGAGAGGAGGAGGGAGACAGTATGGAATCGTTGATAAGTGCGGATATTATGGACTGGATAACTGGATAGGAGAAGCATTATGCTATATGCCAATAATATACTTTATAAGTTTGTAGAAGTTGTATGTTAAATAACTTTTTAAATATATATTTTTATTTCTGCTTCAGTGAACTTGAACAAGTATACTAAAAAAACAATTTTCACTAGTTTTATTAGTATTGTTTTTTTCAAGTATGCTTTAAATGTTGTATAAATAAGATCAGTCTTTGTAGACTATAAATGTATCATATATATCATTTATTTAAAAATGTGGGCAATACATTATACACTCTCAGAAATAAAGGTACACGAGTTGTCACTGGGGTGATACCTTTTGAAAAGGTACAAATTTGTACCTAAAAGGTCCATATTAATACCTCAAGGGTACATATTGGTACCTAAAAATTGCATGGTTTGGGATCTGTAGAGCTGCACATCGATGGAATTGCTCTTCAGTGTTTGGACTCTCAGTAGTGATTATTAAACCACAATGAACTGAGCTAAACTGAACTGAACTTAAACACTGAAAACTGAACTGACACTGTTTCAATTCACTATAAACTTCCATGTGAAGCTGCTTTGACACAATCTACATTTAATAAGCGCTATACAAATAAAGATGAATTGAATTGAATTGAACTAAAAAGTACAAAAACGTTCCTCTTAAAATTTTTAGGTACTAATATATACTTTTAAGGTACCAATATGGACCCTTCAAGTACAAATGTGTACCCTTTGAAAAGGTACCACCCCAGTGACAGCTTGTGTACCTCTATTTCTGAGAGTGTAGAGTAATTTTATAAATTTTTTTTATATTATTCTTATTTTTAAATTCAGCTATAGGGGTGCGGTCGGGTAGGGGGCCGACAAAACAATGTGCCCAGGGCCCTTGAATTCGTAATCCGGGCCTGGGTAAAAGGGTCAACCTTTTTTAAGAACTGACATTGCAAATGCTTGAATTAAAATCTTTTTTTTTTTTTTTTTTTTTACAAACCCCCATGAAAATCATCTATTATCTTGCAATTTTAACCAAAGTACCGTTTCATAGGTATAATATTTTTTTGTTTGTCAAGAACCATGAATTATTATTTTGAATTATTGTAAAAAATAACTTCATATGAGTCCTTTGTTTGTCCTACGCTGAATGCATGCCCACAAAGACAACTTAACAATGCTTCTGCCTATAATTGTGGGTTTTGAATGCAATTCACATTCAATACAGACCGCAAAGCTACATTCACACTGCTAAAATATATAATAAAATACAAAATTTTGATTTACTTTTCTGTGCCAATTAAGAATTAGAAGGCTTGCAGCTGTTGATGAACAGTGCTGCAATGTTCTAACTTGATATATTGTCAAAATTTGCATTCACAAACAAAACAACAAGGCTATGCAGTTTACAGTAGTGCGTTTTTTGTTATCTCCACAAATACACTGAATGTAGGTGGTAGTAAACAATTAATCTAGCTTGATTTTAATAACTGACACAGGGAATGCTTGAATATAAAAAAATCAATGTTTTTACCCAGTGATAACCATCTATTATGCTGCAATTTCAACAGAAGCCTGCTTTCATTGCAGCTCTGGAATCTCACAACATCATTTGGCGTATTAAATTTAGGCATATTAGAGCTGGCACATTATTGGTGCAAAACGTACGCCAATAATTAGCTTTATACAAAATCACATTCACATCACAAACACATTTATGTCTGTCCAGTATTACACTGGTCGTGCTTTGTTTTGATTCATTAGTAAAAAGCAGCTTGCGGAGTCCTCTGCTTGTTATCTGACTATGTTGGATGCGTGTTTTTTTTTGTACGTGCAGTCCAGAAAGACAGTTTGTAAATGTTTCTATCAATTATTTTGTAGTACATGTAGTGAATCAAATTTATTGAATCAAGTTTAGTAAAACTTACATTTATATTGTTGGTAAAATAGGTAAAAAACTGGTGTCAGAATCTTACATATTATGAAAAGATTCATTAGAAAAAGGATAAGGCTCAAAATTGACAGTATCACAGCCTGTAACTACTGTATGTAATAAAAGAGATCACTCTTTTCTTGATTTTAAAAACTGAATGTTTGAATACTCACAAACCAAAATGGGGCCTAATGGCCACATGTACATACTGTTTACATCTATACCAGAAAACATAATGCTTGTTGAGACATTTTTTGTGACACAACCTAGAAGGCACAAGACGTCAACATGACATCAGAATGATGTTGTACCCTAAAATCATGGGGACATTGCATTTTGTTTGGAAATGAAAATGTCAGGCCGGCGGCAATCTCCAATGTCCTACTTAAAATTAATCAAATATCAACGTCTAATGATGTTACAGCTTAATGTTGTGTGGACGTTACCACTATGACGTCTGTCAGACGTTGGATTTTGGTTGCTATACCCTATGAATAAATGTCAGTATTTGACATCAATATGACTTTGGATTTTTGTCACTTTCCAAAACCTAAAAATCAACCAAATAACAACACCATTTGACTTTGTTATTGGACATAAAAATAACGTTGTCTTTAGATGCTGACCTGACAGTGAATTTAATATTAAGATGCTTAAAAGATTAGTTAATGCAATAAAGAAAATTATATTATTAATTACTCACCATCATGTTGTTACAAACCCCTGAGATCTTGGTTCATCTTGAGAAGACAAATTAAGGTAGGTGAAATCAAAGGGTTCTTTAATCCTTCATAGCCAGCAAGGTTTTTGATCATTAAATATCCAGGCAAATACAAAACACATCCTCAAAATCGCCTTTAAAATATTATCAAGCTATAAGAATACTTTGTGTGCACATAAAAACAAATATAATCATATTTAACAGTGGAATTGAAAGAATTTTGAGGATTTTCTTGCTACAGTATATGAGTGTACTTTGAATGAGTTGGAAACCTTGGTGGATGAGAGAGCTCACCAATTTCATCTAAAATATATTTATATTAATTTGTATTTTAAGGACAATCGAAACAGCATAAGGGTGAGTAATTAATAAAACGATTGTAATTTTTGGGTGAACTAACCCTTAAAAAGAGTGTCACATTTTGTGTCACATAGAAAGGTCACATTTCCCCTTTTTCCCCTTTCAAAAACCTACATTGCTGTTTTTAGCTGTCAGAATTTGCATGTCTATTTTATCTCATATATTATAAAGTGCTGTACTTCAGTTTGAGAGCAGACACTTCCAGCCTATTTCACCAAGGTCTCCTGACTTAAAAATTTCTGGCCCCAGCACAGCCTTGTATTATGTTGTAATTTCCACTAAAGCCTGCTTGCTTAGCAAGTCTGGAAGCTTGCAACATCATTTGGCATATTAGATTTAGGCATATTGGATTTGGCGCATTTTGGTGCAAAGCACATGCCAAAAATTTGCTTTTTACAAAATCACTCTCGCTCAAATCTCATACACTCATTTTCTGTCTGTCCAGGATTACAATCCCAGTGTCCAGCACAACTAAATCCATTAAACAACAGACCCGAAAAATCCATTCAGCCGCTAAAAATCTCAAAACACAAGCGGTGCACTGTTATTCATCTCAAGCCAGCGATATCCGCCACATTATTTAGGACCATATATTCATATAATCATTTCTGTTTCTTTGCCTAATATTGGGTTACATTGGCATCGCTTCATTGATTTGCCAACAGTGTGAGCAGTCACGGCCACAGACTGAGAACTGAATTAAACTCCATCATTGGCAACCGTCTCAGGGGAGGCTTTCAATGAAAGAGAAACATTTCCGAAAACAAATTACCTGAACAAAGGTGGGCCGAGACCCAAGCACGAAATGAAAAGAGTGATGCTGTGACAGTGGGACAGATGAAAGAAAAAAATGTCTCGAACAACAAGTGTGGAGCTAAAGGACACATCTTTAACAGTCCAACAGGCCGACTGTCGACTGAGAGGAACAAATGAGGAAATGAGAGCTGAGGGAAAATGAAATAATTAGAAGGCCTACCTGCGGCGTTCATTGAAATATGCAAATCCATTTAATTTTGCTTTGATTTGCTCTGCTGCTCCCATTTCTAACTTACTATCTCTCTCTCTCCTGTCTGACTCTTTATGTCTCCCGCTCTTCTCTCATTCACGCCAGCCATATTAAACTTGTATTAATACACTGTAGGTATGTCAGTTCAATTACCATGGTTCTGTACTGCCCATGGGTACAGACAGTGTGTGTGAGAGAGAGGGAGAGAGAGAGAGACAGAACGTGAGTCATAAGATGTTTATGAAAATTGTTATGCCTGAATCATTGTTTTAAAAAGCTCAAACGTAATAGTTATAATCAGTCTCCCAGTGTGCATTCAGGTGAAACATATTTGGTAATGAAAATAGATGGGATTGTGTGTGTTTGTGCGAACTGGATGGGTGTGAGTGAGGCGTGGAGAGAGAGAAAGACAGATGTCTGTGTAGATTACAGATCAAGAGAGCAACCAAAGAAACAGAAAACCAGCCCACCTTAAAGGTGCAGCAAATCATTTCACTGCCACCAAACCCAAATCATAAAAAAGTCCTAATAAATGGCAAACTGTCAAAAAAAGTTTACTTTTGCTGCTCATTTTTCATTGAACAAGGAGATCTGAACCCCAAGAGCCGTTGGTTAATCTGTGTTGCCATGATCTACTGATTAAATCACTTAAATAACAACTTTTATTTTCAAACAGGTCTAGCCTTGGTGCTCACATCTGATAAAACAAACAATTACTCCACTTTTTAATAGCTTCACAGTCATCAATCATCTATTAAACATGAACAAATAATTCATCATTTGTTAAGCATTACCTCTACATTAATAAACATTAGTAATCAGCTAACAAATACAGCTACAAATGCTGTATTGACTTAAAAGCAGGTATTAAATGATTTATGATTAATGTGAAACATTAATGTACGAAATTAAGTAATACATTCTTTACAGACTAGTTATTTAGGAGTATTCTTTTAAGATCATTTATTCGGGTTGAGAAATGCTTCATTAATACAAAGTCCTACACTGTAAAAAAATGCAGGGTTCCACACAATTCATTCATATCCCAAAATAAATCAATTAAATTGACTTAACACTTTTAACAAATTTATGTGGATTGAACATAAAAAAATAATTTGTCCCAATGAAATCTCAGGAATTGTGTTGAGTCAGCTTATTTTTAATAGGTAGTTTGAACAAGCAAAAAAATATAGTTTTTTAAGTGTACAGTTTTGTGAGCTGATGTAAAGGAAGGACCATGCATGCTTTGTAAATCCCTTATAAATGACAATTAAAGACTCTGTAAAAAAATGCTGTATTTCAGTGAAATTAAACTAAATTTGGTACAGTGTTATTTAACATTTGTTGCAGCGCAAAATTCTAAAATGTGCACTTTTTTCCCAAGACACTTGTTGACATAATATAGAAATATAATAAACAGACAAACTTTTGTGCTAAACAAGATGATAATACAGTCACTTAGTGCACTGATCATAAGGAAAGTAGCACCAGCTCGCATTAAATACTAGGCTTATGCTAGTTTGGTTGAATAAAATCAGCAAACAATGCAAATTAAATATGACAACAAGATGTTGCGGTGCTAGAAACTTGTATTATTGTCAGCTAAGTGAACGAGTCGTTAGTAATGGAGATACATTCACAATCGAATTGCGCCTACCGTTAGAATGAGATGCGAAAGCAGATGAGGGGTTGAGTTTCAGGACATGGATTAGATCAAATTTAACAGGGAGAGTGGATAATACATTTTTATGCACACAAACACATGCTCCTTGCACAATGCCTGTGCGGTCACTTATCAGTCGATGTAAAAAAGTGATGTAAAATTATAATTTTTGTAATCTAAAAAATATTTGCATACTGACCAGGAAAACTCCTGATCATAGATATATGTATATATGTGTATATATCTCTGGCTCTGAATGGCCAGTCCTCCATTGCACCTTGGTCCCACATTCATTTCAAAGGAGCACTACCCTGTACTAAAATGGCGGCTCCATTGACGCATTTCTTTTAATAGACAACAATAGCGACAACATCTGATGTACATATCCATGGTTCAAATTACTTATTTAAAATAAGTAGAAATTACACAATTCTTAAGTTTTTTGGGGGACAACTTCATTGTTTTATGTTCAATTCAAATAAATTTGTACAAATTATTAAGTTTACTTAATCAATTTGTGTTGGGACAACACGAAGGAATTGTGTGGAACCCAGCATTTTTTTTACGGTGTACAACCCTTTTAGAGCGAAGGGTATAAATAAGAGTTCATGACGTTTAGTTTTACTCCTGTGTATAGAAAAAGTCTTATGGTGCCAAAGAAAATAAGATGATTCTGGTGCCTTAGATAGGAAACAATGCAATGGTGAAGAACTGTCCTTGAGTATTTTAGTGAGTGTGTGTAGTAGCTATCTCACGCATTTCTCTCAGTGCTGGAAGAGCTGGAGTCAGAATGCCTATTATCTGACAGCATCAGATTTTTGGGTCTTCTCTAACTCCTCAGAGAGACCTTTAGGTAGTCTGCCCCAAACTAGACTAGCATACTCAAGAACTGGCAGTATAAAAGTCAAGTCCACTTGCATTAAAACTTCACAGGAGAGACCTGCCTGTTTGGCTTCACTATACTCTCAGAAATAAAGGTACGTGAGCTGCCACTGGGGTGGTACCTTTTCAAAAGGTACACATTTGTACTTAATAGGGTCTATATTGGTACCTCAAAAGTATATATTAGTACCTAAAAAATTAAAAAGGAACACTCTTGTACTTTTTAAGTACTAATATGTACCCTTGAGGTATTATTATGGACCTTTAAGCTACAAATTTGTACTTTTGAAAAAATACCACCCCAGTGACAGCTCGCATACCTTTATTTCTGAGAGTGTAAGATATAAGTAAATAAAATATGAATCTATGCAATCGTATCTAAAAATAAAATTACCGTACAGCTCAAACAATGCTGAATAACAAAATACAATGTGCAATTTGTTTGCCATTTGATTACAAAACAATTCAAAATAATCATTTATCAATATAACTATATCAAACATTTAAGTGTTATTCAGCGATGTTTAAACAATACAGTGATTTTTTTCATATACAGTTGCAAAGATTTATTTAATTTATTTTGGTTTTACAGTAAATTCATTATTTGTGTAGCGGGGGGGTTAGGAGCGAGGGATGGGTGTGCTCTTTCTAACTTTAAACAGCCCTCTTTTGATGTGATGGCGAGGGTCTTAGGAAGTCATGGTTTAAAAAAATCACGTAGGATTTTCACTTTCTATGCCCTCAGGTAATCTGACAACTCGGATATTCTTCTGTCAGCCCCTGTTTTCAAGATTGTGCATTTCCAGTAGAGTAGAGTAGTGAAATAAGGTCTATTTTATCATCTATGAGTTTATTAAATTAATTACTTAAATTAGTAGATTAGTAGAAAAATTATAAAAAGTTATGAAACATGAAAAAAATGATCAAAGTATGAAAATACAATCACTAAGCACATTATATAAGTCAAGAATATAGCATTTGTATCTTTTTTTATAAACTGCTTACTAATATACAGCTAATGTTCAACAAATGAAGAACTAACTATTTGTTCATGCTTAATAAATGATTCATAGTGTGCAGTTATTATAAAGTATTAGCAATAATTCTGCCCCCAATAAGCTCTTTGGATGTTCAGATTTAAAGCAAATATGATTCAAAGATCTCTTTCATACTAATAATGTGAAACAGACATTGCACTTGGACAGTAGTTGAAATATGGGTGACAGGATGACAATAACTTAAGAGATTAAACTCTCCAGAGCAATGATGCACACAAAGCACAAGGTGACATTCAACCATATATTTAAGTACAAAGACATGTCTACGGCAACATTACACATCACATTACTCAAAAGAATGCTTACAATGCAAATCACACCATAAACAGTCAAGCGATCTATAATAAAGTGGTAATGCATGTGATTTGTTCATGGTGAGACAAGTGCTGGTATTACGACTGATCTGCTTTAAAGTATAATGCAATTATATTTATTATACCATTAATTGATGAGCAAATATAAAGTAGTATTATAAAAGCTTAGGAAATAGCATTTACAGCTCAGAGGTCTGTCCTTAGAGATTCCTGTCCTTAGAGATTCCTGGATTCCTGGATTCCTGTTTTTTACTTGTTCAAACTACCTGATTAAAATGAGCTAAAACAACACAATTCTTGAGATTACATTGGGACAACTTAATTTTTTTTATGTTCAAACCACATCAATTTGTTAAAAGTGTTAAGTTAACTTAATCGATTTGTGTTGGGACAACATGAGTGAATTGTGTGGAACCCTGCATTTTGTACAGTATATTTATTGCAATATATTCAGTAACTATTATTCAAGAAATAAATGTTTTGCATATTTACATTTTATTAGTCCTATCACTATAAATTTACCATCAAAAACATCAAAAATGGAATTAACAATCGTACAATAGTAACAATCGAATTCATGTTTTACATTTCAATGAATGGGAAATAACTTTTTATATACATTTTAAATACTATTCTGTCAGTTAAGATGCTGCTCAACAGAACAGTATGAGCTCAAATGATATTTTAAATATATATAATTGCTTCGCCTATTACTCCATCTAATTACTGTACATGTTTTATGCAATTATTTAATTTCATAATCATCTCTTCAAGTCTTGGCAGGATAAGTGAAGTTTTTTTTTTACTTTCATTACACTGTAAATTTTGCATAATGAAACTTTGGATAAACAGCCGTCAAACAACTCTCAAAACAACTGAAGATTGAGTTCATTTGGACTGCACTGGAAGAAATGCATGGTTCTACACCATTGATTTGTGTTGGCACATGAAGGAATTAATTTAACTTATTCAGTTTTACAAATTTAAGTGGATTGAACATAAAACAATTAAGTTGTCCCCCCAAAAAAATAAAAATCTCAAGAATTGTGTTGTTTCAAAACAAATTATGCAATTTTACATAAACATAATGTTTTTGAGTATGTATAGACATTTAAAAATTAAGTCATCATTCTGTGCATTTATGTGTAGTAGACAAAACTCCATTTCAACCAACTTATATTCGTAATTTTTCCCCAAAAGAGCATTTTATAAAAATAGTGCCCCACCACAAATAAGACATAATGCATCATGCACTTTAATCAATGCTAAAATGGTGTAGTTCAACTGGAAGAGTGTTGGGTTCAATCCCAAAGTACACACATGCATAAGTAAAGGACTGTATGCGTCTTGAATGGACTAATTTATGTTCCAAAGCATCTGCCAAATGTGTGTAAAGTACCAGTTTTGTGAATTTGAAATAGGACAAATAGTGGGTAAAGAGCCATCTATAAATTCCACACACTTAGTTTAGTCATATTAACGTTTTTTACATTTTGTAATTTAATACACCCCCTAAATATTTCATTTTTAAATTGTTATTTAATTAAAATTGCCAAACACAAAATGGCTCTGAGTGATTCTACCTTGAATGGCCATAATGGTCGAATTTACCACATGCATTTGCTTATGCATGGCTTTTTTTGCCTTGCAACCTTTGCTAAAAACATCATTTTCTGATAGCAAAAACATTTATTTCAAACTTCCAAAAACAACAATTTCACTGCGATAAAAAAGCTCTCCAAACTCTTTGCAGGCGGTCTAGTAGGCTTAATTCATATGCAAGTACAGTATAGGCTATAGGTTGGCCCACATGTAATCTGCGCGCACAGAATTCCGCAGAATTTAAGCCTATCATTAATTCAGTTTATTTACTTGAGTAAATTTGTGTAAATCTAAATTTATTCAGTTTTTAAATTAATTACAGTAATATTATTGACTAATATAAATATGTTCATCTGATTTATGCACAATGCAGTTTGTACAGTAATATTTTCTGTCTTTTAGTAGATATATTATATGAGAGGCTTGCTTTGTTTACCAAATAAAGTGGATCTAATTGGATTTGCATTTTTGAACATTAAATACAATTTAAAAAGACATAATTTTTTATTTCACATATTAAGGTTTTAGTTATGATACTTCAAAATAATTCCGCAGAAATCTGCAGATTTTTTACTAAAAATCTCTGCAGAAATAGCAAAAAATGTCCACAGATTTCGTCGGGCCCTAGCTACAGGCTATTACAAAATGCAGTGGTCCCTTGCTATAACGCGGTTCACCATTCGCAGCCTCGCAGTTTGTGAAAATTTTGTGCAATTTGACATGCCTTTTTTTTTTTACAGTGCATTGTGTTCTGCGTTCTGCTTGGCTGTAGATCATTGTCAATCAATGTCCTCTGTGTCTCCTGTACAGTAAAAACCTGTGTTCAGCTTGCCAAATAATATAAATCTTCGAATGCTAGTGGTGTGAGTTCCAACAAACGCAATGCATATTACAATTGTAAACATAGGTTTAAATATCAGGGTACACACACCAGCGCCGCAGGTCGGCAGCTGTCTGCAGTGCCCAGCCATGACTCGGGACTCAGAACAGTTCATATTTCTGCCGCGCCACAGATAGCCATCCTAATAATTTCATTTTAAGTAACATGCGAATGCGGTCCGGTGTGCGTTACTTCTAACTGTCATGTGCGCAGCGCATTCAATGTGCGATGCCCTTAATAATGGAGTCTGCTTTAGCTTTGTGGGTCAGTGACTGTAGCAAAAAGAAAATTACGCTGTATGCCAACATTATCAAAGCAAAATTTAAAAAGCTTTATGAACCTTTTTCTGACAGCGATGAATATGTGCGCTTTACAACAGTTTTTGGTCTTTGGTTTCATTCTATAATACTGGACTTATTTTACTATGAAAGTTAGAACTGAGAGTGTTTAAACAAGAGAGAGAAGATGTTAATGCATGTCTGAGAAAAGTGTATAAAATGTCTAGTGAGGGGTTTTACAGCCTTTTAACGTTTATAATAATTGTAAAAAATGACTACTTCGCGGTTTTTGCCTGTTGCGGGTTATTTTTAGCACGTAACTCCCGCGAGTAACAAGGGACCACTGTATCATATTTGCAAGGTAATGACAAAGACATGATGACAGACATTCACAGCTTAATACTAAAATCAGAAAAGAAGATTCAAATGTATATATGATGTGTGAAAATTTCAATTAGGTACAGTTGCATATCCTTATGGTTGTTCTAATAGTTATAAAACATAAATATAGGTCAAAATAAGCTGCTTACATACACTAGATATTTGGACATCTCATTAACTACTCCACTATTTAACTGTCAGTTGATGCAATAAAGGTACAGTTTTTAAGACTGACACACAGTGGTTGAACTAAGTATTGCAGTTCATGGTCAAAACCCTTTTTCACCCGCCCCCTCCTCTGATGACTCCACACAAATTTAGGTTGCCAGATTGACAACATTCAAGCCTCAAAAAACGAATATTTTCCATGTTTAAATGAGTTTATGTCCAAACAATCACCTGAAATTTATATTTTCTGAAATGGTTTCTATTTCTCGTGGCTGAATAACAGCAGGGGTGGCGCGGTGGCGCAGTGGGTAGCACTGTTGTTGTAAAACATATGCTGGATACGTTGGCAATTCATTCCACTGTGGCGACCCCTGATTAATAAAGGGTCTATAAGCCGAAAAAGAAAATGAATGAATAATTGAATAACAGCATAAACGTCTATGACAATGATCAGCTCAGGTACTGATTATGTGCTTTTTTCATTGTTAAATGCTAATATCATTTTACCTGAAATTATTGCCACACTGAAAGCAGCAGCAGATAGTTCACCTCAAGTATTTTTAAAAACATGCTGTACTGTACACCTCACACGCACAATCAAAACTCTTCAGTTTCAATCTGTCCAAACTTTCATCATTCACTTTCCACTCTTCCTCTCCTCCTATTTCATTCTTAACTTCCCTTCATCATTAAGATTAAGTGGACAGTTTGTAGGCAAGGTGACCTCCGCTTACAGGTGCTCTTTGATAAATAATGCACATGTAGTTCTTTTTTTTACTAGAGAGCTGCATGTCAAATTCAAGCTGTTGCTATCAGATAGTCAGCAGCCAAGAACACACAACATCTTGGCTGATCAAAAGCATTATTATTTCCCACCCACACACACACACACACACATACACACACATTACATCTCTCCTTCTGAGCTACTATCCCTGTGTCTCGGCTGTGTACATCTCTTTGCACCAAAGACTTCTATTTTTGTGTCTGCATTTGCGTGTGTTAATCACAAGCCTCATTAGTTTGTTTTCACATACAGAGCACCAAACTATTACAACACACACTAACACGCACTTTAATTTGTTTGTCCCATTTGCCAAAGAAAAAAAACTAACTTTGCCAGTATATAAAGTGCCGACGTGCAAATTAACAGTTGCTTTCATTAAGTTTTTTATTATTAGATTAGCACACGCATGCATTTATACACACGTGTACGTAGATTGAAAAAAGCTGCTAGCTGTAGGTGTGGCATCAATCCTATTGTTTAATGCGTTAAATTGTGCTGTAATTATAGTTATTACACCACTAGCATGAGCCAGGCAGGCAAATCTCTTCACCCTCTCTCTCTCTCTCCCTCTCTCTTTTCATTTGTCTGCTCATTTCTCTCTCTCTCTTTCTCTCCTTTCTTCATGCACAGCTGGGCACTCGCTGCATCAATCACAGTCAATGTCATTCAGCATAAAGCACACAGTCGCCAAGCAACTGCCTATCAGCAGGCACACACACCTCTGTGCTCGGGCCACACACCAGCACTCTCGGCCAATCAGGTGAGTCGCTCCCCCGAGATCAGAAAGTACAAGGGTTCTGGTCATAATCTACAACATGCTTCATTCCTTACTGTTTTCATCCCCCCACCCCTCACTTAGAGAAGAAGAGGGAGACACAGAGAGAAGAGGGAGATCTTGGGGTTGAATGCCATGCTTTTCACTCCGGTGGATATTTCTTGCGGGGAGGTTTGGTTTTGAAGGTCACTGTCTTCATAGGTCCATTACATTTACACCAATATCAGTTCAAAGAAAAAGATTTGGATCACTGAACACAGATTGAATGCACGTGTTTACTGTACAATGCACTACTGTATAAAAAGGCAAGCTTATGCATTAGATTAAAAAAGTATATATTTTGTGAATAATACTAAGAATGCACTTATTAAAGCTATCAGTAATGATGTTGTTAGTGAATATTATTTTGTGTTTGTT